>CAUYRT010009806.1:0-26221 GCA_963574885.1 Lepilemur ruficaudatus | reverse complement strand
GTGAGTATATACACCCATTGCATTCATAATAAATCATTCTCAAAATTTGCCTCAAACCAGAGTACTTGAGGACATCACATATTCCTTTCTGCTAGTTACATAGCACTAAGATTAGGTTGGCATCACCTGATTTACCTTTGTTAATATGTTGCTTTCTGAATGCTCTCAATAATGTACATTCTTTTGCCAAATAGATTGTAAGGTTCAGGGCATGAATCTGTTTTTGTAAGTCCTTCTCAAAATGCTTGGGATAGTAAGAGTTCATAATGCAAGCTTAATAAGTGTTATCTTTGAAAAGCAAAATTCTAAAATGAAAAATGCACTCATCTTTAAAGCCAAAATAGAGGAGAAATCAGTAGTTTGTAATGTCTTATTGATGCACTAGAATTTTCTCTTTTGTCTGGCAAATGGAGTACATTGCCAATAAGATTGTATCAGATACTTTTAATAAAATGAGATGCTAAAATTACATGAATGAGATGATTAAATTGGCATTTTGTGATTTTTAATCTCACAAAGGGTTTATTAAGTACAGCTAGATACCTATTAAATAAACTTTCTTTTTAATAGCTACATGTGAGGCTTGAAATTAGATTGAAAGTACTTACTCATATTGTGCCAAGCCTTCTTGTTTGTTTGGATGAATTTAGAATTTTCACAGCAATATCAGCTCAGCTCGGTTGGAACTTTGGATTGGTTGTGAATTCTTTTACCTATGATCAAATTGACTAAGGACCATGGAATGATATTGGAAGAAGAAGACAGCCATATACTAGTACATTTATAACATTTATATGCTAATTGGTGCATTCTAATTTAGAAAATATTTTTGGGTGAATCCTTTGCTCATTTCTATTTTGTGACATATGGGATTATGCCTTTGTCAATGCTGTCTCCGTTGTCTAGATTGCCCAAATCTCACCATTCTAAATCTAATTACTCCTCAAGTAGATGTGATCTATCCTCTGAAAGCCTAAACACCTCATGTGTCATGTTAAGATATTGTTGTCTATAACCTTCTATTTATTTATTTGCATGCATGTCTTAAATTATGAGATTTTTGAAGTGGGGATTTCTATTCTTTATTTTTCTATCTCTTGTTAACACCTATCACAGTGTCTGATAACTAATAGATACTTAGAAATCATTTGAATGAATGAATAAATAAGTAAATCTCAATTTGAATATCCCAAAGACAAGTCAAGTTCAACAGTCAATATTACATTCCAATCATCATACACCAGGTATCTGGGAGTCACCTGGATCCTCTCTCTTCTTCAGCTCCCATGGCCAGTCCTTCAAGAGTTCCTCTCACTATCCCTTCTTAGTAGCTTTCTAATCTCTCCAGGACGCTTGCAAGAGCACTGCCTCATCATCTGGGCTCAGACCCTCTCCAGCTTCTCCTGTAATTCTTCCTCCACCCTGCACCAGATGTGATCATAGAATTCCCCATTTAAATCCTTCAACATCTTCTTAAACATAACACAGCTGATGAAAGTCTTGTAAAATCTGGCTTCGTCTTTTTACCAACCTCCTCTGCTACCTCTTTCATAACAGTGCAGGTAATGTTCAATAAAAGGATCCTTCAGTTCTCACTGTAAATATAAAAGAGCAAAAAATCTCCACCTGATAAATCTTCAATTTCATCTTTTTCCTCTGACTTTATAAACAAAACTTTTCACATGTAAAATACATGTTTTGTTGGTGTTTATAGTGCTGTTGAACCTCAAATTGTCTCTCAAATTTTTAATGTTAACCCTTCTCGAACTTTTGCCAAAACATAGGCTACATAGATTGTCAGAAAGGACTGAACAACTAATATTAAAATATGTGAATTTAAGGTCTTTAAATTTTTTTCTTTTCTTCTCTTTCTTCCTTTTTTTTTTTTTTTTTAAATAATGGTGATGCAGTCTTCTTTCAGTAAAAGCCTGATGAGCAAAACACTTCACAGATATTCTCATTCTTCCTAATATCTTTTCAGCAAGGTCTTTTCTCATTCCTCACAGAAATAAAACCCTCTGCCAAATTTTCTTCTCTCTGATTTCCACATTTGACTTGTTCATTCCCGACTCCACTTAGCTAGAAAGAAATATCTTCTCTTTGCCGGTGAGTACATACACCTATTGCATTCAGCTATCTAGATTGCATTCACAGTGACCTTCATCCAGTTCCAGGAAATGTCCATGCTTCCTCTGCAAGGACCTTTGTATATATCCCTTTGCATGGAGTATACTTTAATCCTAATTATTTTCTTCTTATCCTTCAGAGCTTGCCTGAAACTTCAGTTTGTCAAAGAAGACTCCCTGAACCCTCCAAACCTTTATCTGACTGTGTCCTGAAATTATCTTTTGCAACACTTCTATAAAATTGATTCATTTAGCGTGTTATTAATTTTTATTTCTAGAGGTTCCTTTCCTAAAATATGAGCTCTATAAGGTATTGGTCAGTATTTATTTTATTGACTGCTCTATGTACCCATCTCAAGGCCCAAGACCTTATATTTTTGAGTGATCAATAAATATTTTTGAAGAAATAAGTGAATAAAAAGAGATACAGGATGCATAAAAGGAAATAGAAGTGGAAAATAAGGTGATAGTAGTTTGGAGGGTAATAACAAATTCTCATGCCGGTGTGACCTTCCGTTGCCTTCATTCAGAATCCATTGATTGGGATTCATCTTCAAGGGTAGTTTTACCATGTACTTCATGTACAACCTTCCCTGCTGGAAGATTTTCTTATATTGTCTCTTTTTGCTTTGGCAGTTGATGGACAGTGGCAGGAGTGGAGTTCCTGGAGCCAATGCTCAGTGACGTGCTCCAACGGGACCCAGCAGAGAAGTCGACAGTGCACCGCAGCTGCTCATGGGGGTTCCGAGTGCAGGGGGCCCTGGGCAGAAAGCAGAGAGTGCTATAACCCTGAATGCACGGGTAAGGCCTGATTCCTGCATATCAATGGCATCCACCACTTATAAAATGCGACAGAACTATGCCAGGTGGTCATGGAATAATAAGATAATAATTATGTACTTCTTAGAGATGAAGCCAATTATACCAGAGCTTATTCTACTGTATGCCATGCTAATAAAGCAATAAAATTTAGGAGATTCTGAGATTAAATACCAATATAGTTGATGAAGTTTAGCACTAAACTCTGAACTAGCATTTTTTGCAAGTAAGGTTTAATGTCTGCTGACACGCTTATATAAACTTGTGTTAATCACAGTGCTCTACATTTGACCACTAAGTTAAATATTTGAATAGAATTTATTCATGGTGGTAGATTAATAAAAATTGAAGGGACAGTAATGCCCTCAGAGTGTGAAATTTCTAAAGCAGTATGCAGGAGACTACCGCTATTGACTATGCCACGTTTCTTTCAGCCAACGGTCAGTGGAATCAGTGGGGTCATTGGAGTGGTTGTTCCAAGTCCTGCGATGGTGGCTGGGAAAGGCGAATGAGGACGTGTCAGGGTGCAGCGATAACTGGGCAGCAGTGTGAAGGGACAGGAGAAGAAGTGAGGAGATGCAGCGAGCAGCGATGCCCTGGTGAGAATGAACTGAAATTATCCCAATGGAAATATTTTATAATCTGAAAAAAAAAAAGATTTCAAAATATTATCATCAATTAAGGGCAGTACTTCCTCAATGAAGGATTGCTAATGACAGGTGGAAATTTACTGGTTTCTATAACATCTGGGGCGTTCTCTGTTTATATGTCATAGAATAGTCCTATTGGTTTTTAAATTTTTTGTTGCAAAATGAGATTGAAAACACGGTAATACTGAGGTAGCCTTACCGAAGAGTACAAGACTGGATATAGTGTAAATTAAGGGAGGGTACAGTTTTTTCAATATTTTATGAAATGTTTGCTTACTGAGAATACAAAACAAGTTGTCTTAGATTATATATAATATATACTAGAAACATAAAGATTTAAGTGTTAGATAGCTAAGTGAGAAGATAAAGACATGGTGTTAACAATCAGGCATTTTTAAGTTCTGGTGCTAATTATTCTCACCTTGATGGTTGACCTTGGGTATTTTCATTTACTTGCCCTTGCCCCATTTTCCAATTTAAAAAATACATTCCTATGAGGAACACATTTTTAAATGAAATCATAAGGTCTTATTCACAAGTGAAAGAATGGAAGTGCTGCTACATTAGAAAATTTTATATATAAGCATAGGAAAGAATGAAAAGTCAGAAACTGCCCAAATTATAAAGAACATATTTTAAGAGATCATGTAGAACAAAAACTCCGTCCTAATCATGTGTACATTCCATAAAATATTACTGACACACTGAGGACTTAATACATAAGTGAAAATCAGGATTTTAGAATGATAGAAAAAATAAGCATACTAAAGAGCTTATGGGATAGAATTTTAAAACTTTACAGTGTGATATAGAGGGAAGTGTTGAACTTAGAGAATTTGAAGACTCAATTAGAATCCTTTGGCTACTAGTAACTGCAGCTCTTTGTGGGCAAGCCAGCTGATCTCTCTGCTATCTAGTTCCTGGGGGTACAGTGAGCGTAGCTGCTTCCAAGATCTTTGAGGTTCCTTTTCAGCTCAGAAAGCTATGAATTTCTGTCTCTGTCTAACGTGACTACTTCAGTCTAGAAAACCCAAAGTGCTCTAAGAGATATCCAGGAATCAAAGCTTTGTATTTCTCCACAGTTAGAATTCTAAAAACTTCTCGCAGTTCACTAAGGATCCCAACAGAACTGGATTTTAAGAGTAACAATATGTCAGTGGGTTTTTTAGAGTTTAAAAAAGATCTAAAATTAATTTTGCTAATTTTTAAGGCTGCCTAAATTCAATATGGTAAAAAGTAACCAGCATGCAGGATTGTGAAGAGAAGGATACTTATACTGTGAAATTCCTCCTGCGCTACATCAGAATTAAGAAATACTAAACAAAAACATTTATTTTGCCTACGGAGAAATTTCATAGAATAGTGAGCATGCTTAAATAAGACCTTTTTACTATTTGAAGTTACCTAAACCAGTCTGGGCATAGCAGGGTTTTTATCCGGTCCTTTAAAAATGTCTTTTTTCTGCAGATGTAAAGGTAAGGTAATACCACTCCAATCAAATTTACAAAGATTGCCACCTGCTGTTTGGAAAACATTATACAAATCTATTTACAAGAAAGATAGTATACATTGTTTGCTAGGTTTGTTTGCTGGCTGTCACGATTTAAGGCATGTTGAAAAATTATCACATAAAACTGAAAAAAATTTATATAACACTATACATTTTGGGGTATTACTAAATTTTTATTTTACTTTTTTAAATAATATTATTTGAAGGGAACCACAAATTACTTATGAGTATATAAAATCACTTTCATAATTAAAAGGAATTCTTGAATTGGCTACATAATTTATAAATTAGTGCTTATACAAGGACAACAAAATATATACCACATCGTATCATCCCCAAATTATTTTATCAAGAGAGCTGGATTTACAAACAAATGTTTTTCATAGTGGACATATTTCAACTCTACTTGTTTTCTCTCCATGTTCAGTGAGTATTACTTTTGTGATTACACATGAGTACAGTATTCCTGTTTTCAGGCATTAATTTATTTACACATTTACGATATAAATTGAGAAGACTTTCAAATTACCATAATATTTACTAAGGCATCTTTCTCTTTTTGTCAATAACAAACACTCAACAAATGTATTTTTAAAAAAACGTAAGTTTTTTTATAATTATTTTTAGTACTGTTCATTCTTAATTTTTCTGCAGATTGCTGGAAACAACTTCAACTTCTATTTATTTTTATGCTTCACTTAATTTGGATGCAAAACAAATTAATCAAGTTTGCCAAGAGACCCTCTGTTGTCAGAAAGAAGAAATATAATATACACACATCTTTGTCTGAATAATTAATGACAATAATGATTAATCATCTGGATTTAATCAAAAGCTGTTATGATGTCCACTAAAAAGGGAAAATAAAGCTATTTCCCTATCAAGATTAGGATATTTCTTTATTGGTAAATAGATTTTTCAAAGTATTAAAAATAGCATCATTGACCACAAATATGGTATTTCTTTTCTCGTCATTAAAAAAATGGTAGGATTAAAAAAATTATTTTAAAAAATACTGCTATTTGGGAAACAGAAAAAGCACAGGGGAGATGATTAAGTGGCTCAATTTTTAAATTGGTCAAACACACCAAATAATGATTTCATTTATCTCATCTCATTGTATACCCTCAGGCTCTGAAGAATGAAATGATAGGTTGGTAATAGATCTCCTGATTTTGTTACATTGCTACAACGAGAAACACAATATTCTTAGGGATTTAATTTTTTGTGATTTTTTTTCCCCAATATCTTCCTTGCTAATATTATTCAGAAAGCAAATGTTTCTGCTGGATTGGCCTAAGTTAACTTTCTGGCTGACTGGGGACCTGCTTGCTCTGTTCCCAGGGGAAGGGCTCGCAATTTTTATAGCTCCAGTTCTATGACCCATTACTCTTCAGTCATTAACTGCTTAGTTGGAATGCACCATTTACAAGTAAAAATTACACTTAGTGTATATACATAAAACTTTCTTCTTGGAACCACAGTTGCCTTGCCTGCAAATGGTGAATGAAGGCTGCAGGTTGAATATGTTGAAAAAAAACTTGTAAAGTAAGATAACTATATCATAAATGCATACAGTAATAGCAACTTAGACCAGAGATGTAGCAATTATTGTGATATTTATCTCTAAATATTCATTCCAAAGGAGGACATCAGTAGTGTAGATAATGCAAAACTTGTCTTGAACATAGCAGTGCATTTGTATTAGAGTTTGGGGCCCTGTAATGCAGTGAATGTGAGCCCCCCACCCTGCCTCCTACCCATTCTGGAGTTGACTGTTCCTTGTCTCCCTATGGTTGTTCTCCAACAGGATTATGTTTTCTCTGGAGACCAAGAGGTTATTCATTTGGTTTCTGAGTAATTTTTAACTTATCTTCAGTAATAAGAAGGAATCATAAAGTTTGCTTACTTTGCACTCCTGTCTTCTTTGAGTGCCTCCCTTCACTGTCCAAAGTAGTGCTTCTCAAACTTCAGTGTGCCTAGGAATCACCCAGAGAGCTTGTTGAGACACAGATTTTTGAGCCAGACCTCTGACGTTTCTGTTTCAGTAGGTCTAGTGTATGCCTATTAATTTGCATATTACATTTCTTTTTTTGGGTGGGGCATGACAAGGGCTAGCTCTGGTGCCCATGTTAGAGTGCAGTGGTGTCATTGTTGCTCACTGCCACCTCAGACTTTTGGGGTCAAGTGATCCTCCTGCCCTAGCCTCCTGAGTAGCTAGGACTACAGGTTACAATTTATAATTTTTCTATTTTTTGTAGAGACGAGGTAGAAGTTGCATGTCTAAGAAAATCTCAGGTGATGGTGATGATGCTGGTCTGCAGACTGCTTTACTGGCCTATAGTGATAATAATAATAACAATAATGTGATAAAATTAACAAAGAGGTAGAATAGTTCACTACCTCTTCGCCATTGGTGAAAGTTAAAATATCTCTTCAACCAGATTGCAAAATTTGATTCTATTCATGCTTTTTCATAAATAATGAGAGATTGTTTCTGGAATTGATTGATAGCAAAAATACAGACAATTCATTTTGAGTGTCTTTTGCCAACTCGTGTTTCTTTTTTTCTTTCTTTCTTTTTTTTTTGAGACAGAGTCTTGCTCTGTTGTCCAGGTTAGAGTGCCGTGGCATCAGCTTAGCTCACTACAACCTCAAACTTCTGGGCTCAAGCAATCCTCCTGCCTCAGCCTCCCAAGTAGCTGGGACTACAGGCATGTGCCACCATGCCCGGCTAATTATTTTTCTATATATTTTTAGTTGTTTGGCTAATTTCTTTCTATTTTTAGTAGAGACGGGGTTTTGCTCTTGTTCAAGCTGATCTCAAACTTCTGACCTGGAGCTATCCTCCCGCCTAGGCCTCCCAGAGTGCTAGGATTACAGGCATGAGCCACTGAGCCCAGCCACCAATTCTGGTTTCAGCCAAAATAAGATCTCTTTACAGAAGTCACTAAAAAAAATATAGAGTTATTAGCTAGTTGTTGTGCACAAAGCAAGATGATTTAGTCATCCAACTGTCAGTCCTCCAAACTCCATTTCTCCTGTTCCATGGGGAGCAGGAGAAACAACTTGTGTACTATTTGAACAAGTTGGATATAACACTAGGCATTGCCAAGACACCGATCTTCAGTAGTCGTGCCATTGCCATCTCCAGCAACTCTCTTTCTGAGCAGGTGTGTACTTTCCCTGTCTCTTATCCTCCTGGGCTCTTAGCTGCTACATATATACATGTGTGTGCATGTTTGCATGTGTGTACACGCCTGTGATATTTGGTGTGGGGGTGATGTCAGGGAGGAAGAGGTCTTAGGTCACATTGACCTATTTTCTCCTCAGGTCCCAGTTAGTGGAATGGTGAATTAATCACTACTGATACAAATAATTTGCTTTTGTTAGACACGAGTTTAGCCGGTTTAATAAATTGGACTCTTCTAAATTGTATGGACCACTCATTTTAAGTCTAAATGTAATCATAACTAGAAGCCCAAATATTTGTAGAATGTGCCTTTCTTTTCTAAAGAGAAAAAACTCGTACTACTCCATAATAAAATATTGGCATACAAGTTTGCACCTGCTTTACCTTTTTCATTCCATACCATGAGGTTAGTTAATCACAAATAGTACTTTTCAAAGCTCCTATTCTATTGGAATTTCCAATATTTTCTGCTATCAGGTGTTATCTGCATATCCTGCAGGGAATTATATTATTATCTGTTAAGTTCTTTAAAGGGTTAAAGCAAGTGTTTTCACTGAATATTTTTGATCATAGCAAATAATGTCACACTTAAATGTTCACACCAGTTGTTCACCTCACACCAACCACTGAGTTTAATGTTGACAGTAGGTGGCACTAGGTATTGACTTCTTTCATCTTTCCTCTTAAATATTCTATTTGTTCTTGCCAAGTTATCTAAGATAAATTCTCAAAAGTAGGGAGTAAATCAGAATTTAAAGATACCATACAGGTGAGAGACCACTTCTTCTTAATAAATATCTAAAAGAACATCTAATCCTCTCAAAAAGCATGAATTATAGTACCTATTCCAGGCCTTGGTTTTGCAGCAAAGCAGCTGAATTTTATGGGCAGAATTAAGGAGGAACCACTGAGGTCTCAAAGAATCAATGTATACACCAGATAGTACCATTGTGCATACAACGTGTATACCAGATGTCCGTTATTCAAACTGGTTGCTATGGAGACAATTATTGTCATAATTTGTCTTAGCAGATTGATCATCAGAAGAGACTTTGAGAAAATTCTCACAGCTTCTGGCACAGCAGAAACTTAAAAAGCAATTTTGTTGTCATCTTATATTACCCTACTTTGTCCAATTTGTAAATATTTGTTGATCATTCTCAAATTGAAAAGAAAATTCAAACAACATTTTTAACTTTTTAAAAAAATTTCTTTCTTCCATTCCACATTGTTTTTATAGTAAAAATAAACCATAAGAACCATAACAATTACAAACCATAACAATTATATTAAGAAAAGTAAAGTTATTTTTTTAAAAATTTAATATTAATTTTAAAAATTTAATTTTGAGCTCAATGGATACCAACATACTAATCATGAATATTAGTCTTTGACATTTTCCATCCCCACAAATTGCTTCTGTCCTCAGTGGCTCTGCTGTCTCTTCTCCTGCCACCACCCACTAGTGAGGGAGGAGCAATGTGGCACAAAGAGCTGGAAATGTGGAGTCCAACGAAGTATGGATTTGAGCCTCGGTGTCTGCATATATAAAATGGGGAGAATGCTATGTGCCCCAAGAGATTGTTTCAAGGATGAAATGATTCAATACTGTGGATAATTAGAATTATTAAATGGCAGCTCATACGCTCTTTGTCCATTACCCATATTACAGCAACATCCGCCTTCTTTAATCTCTTCTATACTAATTTATCTGATTATTCTCCCTTCTTCATGGCCTTGGGTATGTGATTCACACGCTCAAAACACTTCTGTAACTTCTCGTTACTTCTCAAATTCAGTGCCTACCAGGATCTCTGAGATTCTAGTATTCTTATCAGCTCCACTAATTTTTCAATGTTATCTCGCTCTACCCATTTATAAATTTATATCATTATAATATATATTTGTTTATGAATAATAGAATCAAACAGATGCAGTCTCTGGCTCCTGTCTACAGGGGTACCTGTTCTCCCCCTAAACTGGTGTTTGCACCATTAATCACTTGGACTGTCCCTGCTGCCCCTCCCCCACCATCCTCACCTCTTCATGTGGGAGCTTCTTGGTAGCCCATCCATTAAAAGCTGTCCCCTCCCTTAATAATTCTTCTTCCTCCCACAATCTCATGAATACACGTTTTTCTTTGAACCCCTATAAATCTGACGTGCATTTCTTATTATATGTTATTATTAAATGATTATATCTGTTAGCTAGAATTCTAACTCATTGCAGATGAACTATCTATTTTTAGCCTCCTAAATTCCTTACTCCACATTGAGCCTAGTTAGGTCATTAGATACATGCTCCTTTTAATGTTTTTATTCCATACCATAAGTGCTATAGCTGAACTAATGAAAACATTTGCATAAAAGCATGTGAATAAAGAGTTTGCAATGACTATGATGTCAATACCTTACATTTAACAATCTTTTATTCTTTCAAAATTGTTTACTTATTGAATGGACTAGTTTACTGGATGGGAATTTTTATCACATATATGATTTTCACTTTGTAGTTATGATCCTTCTTTCTTTAGAAATAAATTTGTGGTCTGATCCTTCTTTCTTTAGAAATAAATTATTGAGATGTTGGAGGTAGGAAAAATATATAAATTTTTATAGCAAGTTATTCAGTTTTCACAAATCTCAGCACAGCTTATACTTTTAGGCTAGAGCTCCTCAAGGCAGTTCCATGGTCCCCAGCCTTTCAGGGACTGTTTCCAGGCGTGCCCAAGTAGTGATTCCTACAGCCTCAGGGCAGATGACAAGACAGGAAGCTGTGGCTAGTGGCCTCACATCTGCAAGAGTCTTGCCCGCTTATCCCAGTGTGCCTCTGAATGTTATTATTTTCTTCATCATTTTCTACATGTGCTATGACCTGTGGAAGGCTGAGAAGCACTGTCACCCTCAGCTGTTCCTAGAATAATATAAAAACACAAGTAAACACAATTTTCCAGCAAAATCTTAAGTATACTCCATTAGAAAACTCTGTATAACTGAAAGTTAGCAAACAGCTAAAATTATTCCTCAAAATTAAAGCTGGCTATTTTTTTTTAAAAAAATTAACTTTGTTAATGGGTTGAAACTAAAGTGAACTTGTCTGTTAAGCTGAAATATAGAATTAAATGATAATAATACAGAATTTGTAAGTGTGTATATGGAATGCTGTCCAGACCAGGTACTTAAAAAGACAATCTGGAATATGGACTTTTTGACAATACATTTAAAGTTCATGGTTTGCTGACTTCCAGACTTAAAAACAAATTTTCACTGAATATATAAATGATGTGTTTACCACCACAGCAAAAGAAAAGGGCTCCTATGCTTAGAGAGGATGTGAACTTCTCTGAGAATGGACTGAACTGTTTGTTTGACCTTAGGTCCACCCCCTCTTATCTGAGTGACCTTAGGCCAGATACCTCTCTGTCTTAATCTCCCCATGTTTAAAATGAGAATAATAATACTTTCCACTTCATAGGGTTATTACGAGAATTGGTTCATTTAAAATACATAACGTACTTAGAAGAATAACCTGTAGCGATATGACATAAATATTGCTGGTATAATTGTATGTTGTTTCAGCTTGAGACACATTAAAAATCATTTTCTACGTGAGGAATGTTGGTATGAAACACACTTCATAGACACTCCTCTCTTACCCTCAGACCTTAGCAGCAGCAGCAATTCTTCACATGAGTAGGTTCCACCTCGGAAATCAGAGCTGTAAGTCGTGGGAGCACAGAGACCGGATCTCTGTTATTTACCTGTGCATCCTCTAGCAAAGGGAATTCCCAAAACAGAAGAATTCATGAATTGCTAGCAAGTGAAATTTGAAATGTGGAATCTCTAGTAGCGCGTGTTCTTTTTCTCTATCAGCTCTACAGTTTGGAATCAATTTCCCTTTAATGCCGAAATTCTAGTATGTAGGATGAAAACTAATTTTCCACATCAAATTGATTAAAGCCCTGTATAATTTCTGCTATTTTTAAGAGACATAAAATCGGTTTGAATAGACAGATTAATAGCTAATCACTAAGTAACTGCTACCGTGTTTTAAGGGAGCATGCTAACTACATACTGGTGACTTCAAGTACAGTTGTATCTTAACAATGGATTTTTGTTATATGTCTTTGCATTAGTGATAACAAATTGATCTTTGAGCTGTGGGAACAGAGTTGCTATTCCTTTTTGCTAAGGCATTAAAAAAATCAAGACTCCTTCATATTGCTGCACAATAATATGTTTTTATTTTAAGTACAGGGAGTAGCCTGAGCTAAGTATGCATTTTATAATTTACAAAATACACCTAGGCAGCATGAAACAGGAAAAAAAATAACATAAATCTCTACCTTTTTTCTCTCTTGAGCTTTGGTTCCATATATCAATTGACCTTTTGATAATATGTAGATGTACTCAGATATCTCAAACTCAAAACTCTTTTCAGTATCTCCTCTCTCAAGCCACCTTCTCATGTGCCATAGTTCCTGGTATAGCACACTAGACATTCTTCCTGGAAACCTGAGTTCTGTCTTTTATTTCTGTCTCTTCCTCACCTATTACATCCAGTTAGCCACGGAGCTGAGCCCGTTCTACCTCCCAAACAACTTTCTAATCAGTCCACTTCCTACGATTCTTTGTCTCTCCCCCAATTACATCATTTAGATTGTCACAGGCCTCCCTGTCTTCACGCTCACTTTCCTTCAATCCTTTCTTCAAAGTGCAGGTACAGCATTTAAAAAAACTATGATACATTTCCCTTGCCTTTAAGATAAATTCAAACTCCTTACCTATCTCATCATTTATCACCCCTCGGCCTCCTGTAATGACCCACCTTTACTCACGCCCAACATTACTCCCTATCCATTAGGCAAACTTCCCCAGTTTCTTGGATATATCCAGTTCTCTTTGCCCCCCAGAGCTTCCCACATGTAGGTCCCATGGCACACTTTTCCCTTCCTCACTGGCAAACTTCTGTTCCTTTAAACCTCAACTTGCATCCTTCTGGAAATCCTCCCCCTGACCTACTCTCCCCTACAGTACTCCTAAAGTAGCCAGGGCTTCCAGATCAGAATGGACATTCTACTGGACTGTAAGTTCTCATATTGTCTTTCTGACCATCCTGGGAGTTGAGAGATGCTACTATTCATGTTTATCCTTTTCATGTGCACTATTTAACATGGTAATTGGGACATTATAAGTGCTCAGTAAATATTTGTTGAATGAATGAATTCCATAAGTGGCATTGAGGAGAAACCAGAAAAATCCCCATTACCGAGGATTTCATAAACCTAAAATGGCAGAAAATAATTACTTTAGTATCTGAGCCATTTTGCTTTTGTTTGAGCAGAAGTGGACTTATTTTCTGAACTAACATTTTTTAAGATATGATCTTCAAAGACTGCTAAATCACCGTTGATGAAATATTTAAAGCATCTGTGGGATTTCATGTTACTAATAAAAAGCTAAAAATCCTGGACCTGTTTGCAACTTTGAATCTATGATTCCTCTGCCATCTTTCTTTATTTATCATTTGTGTACTGAGTTTCTGTCTCCAAAAAACACAATGACTCTAAGGCTTCATAAATTTACCGTGGAGCAAAACATAAAGTTTGTTGACCTCTCTAGGTTTAAAAAATTGTTGGGATTTGTGTTGTTTAATTGTAGGTAAACCACACTGACAGTCACTAAGCAAATGGGATTCAGTAAGTGAGTGCTGTGTTCGGTGACAGGAGAATTACTATTTAATCAGCTTTGTCCTTAACCAGAATTAGGATGTATGTAGGACACATCAGGGCATTCTAAACAGGGTCCCATAGGCTCTTACTAAGTTAGATATAGCCCTCCAAGGCTAACTTTAATCATGACATGATACCCTGGAAACCTCTTTTGAGTAATTTTTAGGATAAGTACTGTAGCTAACCTCTCTGTCTTTCTGCTCCTAAGTGGACAGGAATATCCACTGCCAGACCATTCACAACCCTGCACCCCTCCCCCCCACCCAGTAAAGACAGGAGCCATGCAGACAGATTGGAGGACAGGGAGGATGGCTATCCCAGGCAGAAAGAACAAGCCACAGCTGCGAGGTGGGAGCCGGCCTGGGGGCTGAAGTAGGTAGCCAGGAGGCCTGTGCAGCTGGAGAGGAGGCAGTCAGAGCAGACAGGGTGGGGGCTGAGCTAACTGGGGCTAGTTTAATAATTAAACATCCTACCTAACATGAAAAGAGGGCTTTTAATTTTTCCCCAAGTAGTGTTCCTTTTCTAAAAAGCAAGCATTGATCCATATTTCCCATAGTTACTACTTCTATCCACCGTGATTTTGAACCCATCAGTTTCAGCTGCTGCCGCAGTAAACCTGTCACCCTATTGGCCCACCACTGCCATCTAGTGGTTAACGTTTGCAATAACACGCTCCTCTGACTACGCAGTTGGTCGTGGGGGAGGGGCGCGGAGAAAGGGAGCATCCCTTGCCCGAGTAACACAGGATGCGAGCAGCTTCCTGATAAACTGCAGCGAAATGAAGTTCGGGGTACAAATTGCTTCTTCACCGCTTTATGTCAAGACTAAATCAGGAAATACTAGAAGCTTTAGCAACAGGTTTTATGAACTGTATTTCAAATTTCGTCAATGGAACTGAAGAAAATTTGAATTTGAAAGCATTGAACACCAAAAAGATAGTACAAGTCAAGCGAAAATGAAAGATTATAAATGAAGAGATAAAATGAGGAAGATAATGAGCAGAAGAGGGGTGTACAGATGGAACAAAAAGAATAATCAAGTGTGATCGTAATATTATATTAACCACTGTTCTATCATTATTAAAAATAATCATTACATATAGGATTCAATTTATTTTGTGAACTTTAACATTTATTCCAATTTCCCTTTTTAAAATATTCTATAATAGTTTTTGTCAACATTTACAGAAACATGGTCATCATTTATTATAGCTTGTCCAATTTGGTAACTATTTAAATTTAAATTTATATGAATTAAAGTCCAATGAAATTTAAAATTGAATTCTCACTTGTACTAGCCACATTTCAAGAACTCAATAGCCACAGCACAGCAATTGCCTGGCAGTCACCATGCTGAACAGCGCATTTTGCATCATTGCAGAAAGCTCTATTGGACAGTGCTGGTCTGTTACGCTGTTTTCTCAGTAAAAGTAATTTATTTAACAAAAGTGTTTTGGATACCTGCTATATGCTTGATGCCATGGGAATTCATTATAGTGGATTAAAAAGAATACAACAAAACATGGTTAATCTCCTAAAAAGCAACATTTGGGCATTGGGGAGGTTCGCATATATAAACAAGGATTTCCAATCCATTGTGAGAAGAATTATAATATTTGCATATTTAGTGACTGAAGTATTAAAAAAGGCTTCTTGGAGAATATATCATTTAAACTGTGTTTTAAAGGTAAATAGGAAATTTACTCCAAAAATGAGGGGAGAGAGCATTTTAAGTAGAACATATAATTTTTGCAAAGACAGAGAAGTGTGAGTATTTGGAGGATAACAATTAATTCCATGCAGCTGATGGCTAGAAGAGTAAACATGAACCGTGACTGGAATGCCAGGTTAGGGCTTACTGGAAGGATCTTTTCCTCACACTGAGTGTAGTTATCATTATCCTGTCAATTCTGGAGAAGCATGGAAGGGTTTTAAGCAGCAAATTATGGGATTAAAGTTCATTTTATAGATTACTCTGTTGATGTGGCATGAAAATTGGATTAAAGAGACAGATGCAGGAGAATAGCAGCACTTCATACCCAGTTATTCAGCACAGAAAGCAGGCATCATCCTTGACCGCCTCATCTCCTTCCTTGCCCACATCATTCACGTACCTCCTAAATTTACCTTGCCTCCACCAGCTTTCCTCATTTTTAGTCCAACCATCCTACATAAAGCCACCGTGGTTTCAGGGCTGAAGCACTGCATTACCCTCCTCGATGGTTTTATTCACCTCTTCTACCGACTGAGGGCAAACTCATCTTCTTAAAATTAGCAATCGAATCATGTCAATTCTTAGTTTAGAACTCTTCGGTGGCTGCCCACGCTGCCTTGCAGGCTCTAAACTCTGTGGGTCTCTTTAGGCCATCAAGCCACACTCCTCCTTACTCTTCTCCTTCCAGCCTCACTGGCTTCAATGCCCCAAACTCTTCCCTGCTTCAAGAACTTTGCACACTGTTCCTTCTGCCTGGAGCACTTATTGCACCTCCCATCACCAGTCTCAATGAAATGTCACTTCCTCCAGGAAGCCTTCCTTGATTCTTCAGAGTTTAGATTGAAACATCCCCCAACCTGTACTTACTGTTTGAAGGGCTTATCATAATTGTACTCAAGTGATTGTGTGTTTAATTTTTGACCTCTGCCTCCTCTCTTTAACTGAGAGAACCATGAGGTAGAAACTGTTTTTCTCACGCACTATTGGTTCTCTCTAAAACAGGGCCTCACACGTGCTAAGTAAATGCATGAATGAACCAATGAAGTTGTTTCCCTAATGTAAATGGACCAGGAGGAATACTTGAATAAGTGGTGGAAGTAAAAGCAATCTTTTTGAAAGCTGGAGGGCAGCAGTGCTGGGAGCACACGCTTCCCACGAGGTGGGGGACAGACACAACAGGCAGTGAGGTGCCCCCAGTTTGCTGACATCTGCACCCAGTGTGGGAGTGGGTGGTTATGGGCGCTGGGCTAGTGTTGGCTGCTATGTCCCTTAATTATTTCTCTGTTGTTTTTCTTCTTGAGATACTGTGGAAGGGAGTCCTGCACAGAGGCTGCCCCCACTCTCACTGGAGTTGTACATTTTTTGTGATAATTTTTTTTTTAAATCTATGGTATATAATGATGCTAGTCCTGTTCATCACCACCATTCCCAGGCAAGACTCAGTGATAAATCCAGTTTTTGTGTCCCAGGCCATGCTAACCTTAGCCCAGCATACCTGGCCCTATTTAACAGCCCAAGTACTTTCATGGGGCCAAGAGGGCATGGCTTGGCTCCCAAGGCAGAGGGGCTGGGGCATCCTGGCCAGGTGACTCCTTCCCACTCAGTGTGCCCCACCATAACTTTACATAACTTTAATGTAATCTAATGAATTTATAAATTCTAAAGTAGAACTGGTAGCAGTGAAGTGATGATTATTATGGATTAAATGTTACGTTATTCTCAAAGGAAGACATTTCTCCCAGGAAGTCACACTCATATATTTAGTTAGGAGCTTCTTATTTTCCAGGTCCGCATTTATTTATCAAGGTATTGAGACAATCATATATTCATGCATTTATTCATTCAATTTTGAGCAATTTCTGTGTACCTGACACACCATTAGGTGCAAGTGACGCCAAGATGAGAAGACCTAACAAGATGCCTGGCAATTAGTGAAAACAAACATAGGAAAATATAAATGGCAATGCTGTGTGAAAAGCACAGTAGGAGATGTGTCTAAAGAAGGGACCGATATTCTTTCATATAGCAGCAAGCTGTCAGTTTCAACACAGAAGAGATAGACCTCAAGCTTTCACAATTCTTTTGCATTTCATTATAATATTTCTGTTATACATCTGTTATTCCTGAAATTCCTTTTAACTTTATTGCTCAATAATGAAATTGAGATTTTGAAAATAATAAGATAAAATGATCAAATCAGCTTATCTTTATGTAATATAGCATGACTGGTATAATTGCTCTTATTTGAAGAAATAAAACATTACATATTTTTGCCCTTTATGTTATTTATTCGTAACATTTACAGTTGATAATTCTAATGTGGGTTTTGGCTTATCAGAAATCACTTTATTGTATAACATGCTAAAACATCGTATATATTGGAAATATTTTTGATTGATATTTTTGAATGTATTTAATTTATAGGCAAATCCAAATGACTTTTATAGAAAGCCTAAGCAGTAAGCAGTTTAAAAAGAAACTACAATTCTGTGAATATTTTGTAGATAATAAATGAAACCTGATGATTTTTTTTATTCTTATGTCACTAACATTTCAGTTAACAATATGCTTTAAAGAAAATGAAAGAGCTCTGCAGTTAGAGATATGCATTTAAGGATTGTTTATTGTTAGTATTTAAGAAAAAACACTACTGACATTCAAGTCCCTTTGTTTTGAATTGCAGCACCTTATGAAATATGCCCAGAGGATTATCTGATGTCGATGGTGTGGAAAAGAACTCCAGCAGGCGACTTGGCATTCAATCAATGTCCCCTGAATGCCACAGGTACAGTAGGATGACCCACCTAAACCCAAATGATCACTGTCCAAGAACAGCATGCTGTGATTGCTTCTGAAGTCATGCTTTTGTCCTTTATCCATAAATAAATCTGCCCACTAAGCAATTAATGAAATCATTTTAGTAAAGTGCTTCATAAATGGAGCCAATGAAGAGACCTAGCCTATGAAGAAAATATTGCCAATGCAATGGTTTCTCTGTGTGACTAAGATGCATTATAAAAATATTCAAAATAACAATTTCATGTGCATGTCTTTTAAAGCAAAAAAAAAAAAAAGTACAGACTCAATTTCAGCCTGCCTCCCCGTTCTGTGATGCCTTCAAGCATCGCTGTTATAAAGCTTCTCTCTGTTCTTTGTGACGTGCAGGCACCACTAGCAGACGCTGCTCTCTCAGTCTTCATGGAGTGGCCTTCTGGGAACAGCCGAGCTTTGCAAGATGCATATCAAATGAGTACAGACACTTGCAGCATTCAGTAGGTGCAAAGCCAGCTTTAGTACTTGCTCTGTTTATTTTTTGCTAATAATCACTGTTTGAGAATTTAACCTTCTGCTGTGCAATCAAACCGGTAGAATCTCTGAAAAAATGCTTGAAGGAAAAAGGGATGTGCCAGAAAGCTAATTTTTATAAGTCAGTATTAAATGGTCAGTACTAAATGGTTTGGTTCCTAAAGGCTTGCGTTTTTATGGATACTGCTATTTAAATAAAAGAATTCCTTGTTTAATGGGGGAAAGGCTTGAGAAGAATCTGTTATTCAGTTTTATTTATTAAAATTAAACTTTGTGTCATGATTGGCTCAAGCCTATGTTAAATTGTGTATATGACATTTCAGAATACCATACATTTTAAAATTCCTTAACTTTTCGGTAGTTGGAAAATGATAAAGCTGTGTCACTTAGGTATCAAATTTCTCATTGCAGTTTGAGATTAAGACATGGAAAAAAAAAATGACCGTGGTATTGCACCAGGGAAACTTAATTACTCCAAAAGATTACATGGGCCGAATTTTCCAGAAATGGTCCTCCTTTTTCCCACACATCATTGAATTATTCACAGAGTATGATGTATGAATATTTTGAGTGCAATTAAATTTTGCTTGATATTTTTAAGTACAAGTCTTTGTCATCATTGGAGACTGTTGTCATTCCGTCCTGGCAGTCGTGAGGGCCTCCATACATGAATAAACATTGTGGTGTGTGGAACAAAATATAAGCAGAAGCCAACTGGAAAGTTCAACCTTGGCAGGAATGATGTTTACTTAAGAGCCTTTATGCTTTGTTGTGCTTATGTTTTTATTTGTTAACTGTTATTACTGTCACTCAAAAATGTACACATTTTTTTAATCTGAAGAATATTCTTGTTTGTGGTTGGAGAAGTAGCTTGTACAATAACAACCTTTATCAATTAATGGAATTAGTATTTATCATCAAAAAAAAAACAACAAAAAAGTGCACCTTTAAAAATCTGAAAGCCAAATGCTGTCTCATGTGTTTACATAGTAAATCAACAATTGTACTACTGATCATTATTTAACTATATAGTGTGTTGTTTCTGTCATATATGTCTATACAGACAGTCGATCCTTGAACAACGTGGGGTTTAGGGGTGCTGACCTCCAGCACAGTCAAAAACCTGCACATATATTTGACCCTCCAAAAATTCAACTACTAATAGCCTACTGTTGACTGGAAGCCTTACTGATAAAACAGTCAGTTAACACATATTTTCTGTTACAGATATTATATACTGTATTCTTACAATAAAGTAAGCTAAAGAAAAGAACAGTTTATTAAGAAAACTATAAAAGAAAATATAATTATTATTCATGAAGTGGAAGTGGATGATCTCAAAGGTCTTCATCCTTGTTTTGACACAGAGTCAGGCTGAGAAGGAGGAGTTACAAGAGGGGGAGTTGTTTTTAACTGACTCAGGGTGGCAGAGGCAGAAGAAAATCTGCGTATCAGTGGACCTGCACCATTGAAATTTGTGTTGTTCAAGGGTCAACTTTACAGGGTGTCCCCAAAATCTCCATATAAAGGAAAAATTTTGTAAAATTTTATAATGAATATTTTGTAAAGAAAGCTACATTTAGGTACAATTTCCCATTTTCCCTAGGTATGGCGACTTTTGGGCCACCCTGTATATTTATTTGTATTACTATATCAGTAAATGATAATTATTTGGCTACATAAAGCCTTATATTTGTTGTAAATGTACACAGTGTAGACAAATACATAAACATATTTATATACTTGTAATATAAATATAAAATTTAATATTTATGTATTATATAAAGGTAAGACTATGATACAAATATAAAGTTTTATATTTATTTTATTTTATATATTACATACAAAGCAATATAAATAGAAATATATTTATGTATTTTCTACATAGCAAAATAATCATGAATTCAATTATTGATTTGGTATGTAAATGTATTACATTTGCTTTTCAGATTTTTAAAAATGCACTTTTTGTTTATATATAGACATATATTACATATACACAATGATAGAATATAATATATAGCTTAGTTTCATAATATAAAATGCATGTAAATGTATTACATTTGCTTTTCAGATTTTTAAAAATGCACTTTTTGTTTATATATAGACATATATACATATACACAATGATAGAATATAATATATAGCTTAGTTTCATAATATAAAATGTAAGAATATGAAATATAAACCTTTTAATAATAGCTGTCAATAACTCAGACCATTATATGTCAGAATTAAGTATAAGCAAAAAAATTTTTATGAATTTAATTTTAATGGATTTTATATTTCCTTAAGTTTTAGGCATTTGACTTTGTTTAGTTTAATCTAATTATATCCACATTCAGTTCTTATTTATTCATGGTGAGAAGTAGGAATAATTGCATGGATTAAGTAAATGTTAAGCCAATCTTTACAAATTTTTTTAAGAATGACTAATAATACTTTTCTTGAAGAAAATTTTTTTACTTTCTAAATTCAGTGTTTTGCACATTGATATTTAAATGGGTTTTCATTCTTGAGTACAGCCATCTGATGATGGAGAGAAACAGATAGCCCATGTGAAATAGAAGAAATGAAATCTAGTACTGTGAATCTCATTGAAATCATTCAGTCAATAATTGACAGCCACTGTGCAGTTGTTGACTTTGGTACAATTATCAGGTGCATGACTATGTAGAATAAAAAGCAGCCTCTGGGTATTCAGCTCCTACAAAGCACCAGGCACTTGGCTGGAAACTTTCATAAACTAGCTCCAGTCCTCACAAGAACCTGCTAGGTGGGCGTTCCTGCCTCAGTTTGCATAGAAAGAAATTGAAGCAATCCACTTAAGTGAAGAGTGACAGTTACACCTCAAGCACAAATGTTCTGAAGCCTAATCTCTTTCCTTTAGGTCATTCAACCTCTTGAGCTTTTGATTTGAAATCATTGCCCTAGAGTCTGATGCCAGGAGCAGTATTTTCTGGTTATGTATCCTTAGGAAAAGTCATATGATCTCAAGCCTTAACTCGCTGTTTACAAAATGGAACTGCTGCCATGAGCTTAGCATCTGGGGAGGTTTTGGAGAACAGATGAGATACTATATGTAAAATCATAGCAGGCTGTAAAAGAGCTGTGTAACTATGCAGGATTAATATATTTGTGTACAGAAAATTCATTCTGAGTTTAAAGAATCATCTCAGTAAGAACAAAATTCCAGAACCCAACATACTGTTAATTTGAGCTGAACATGTAGAGAAATATAGATAAACTAGATAGATATGGGTGGATGGTTGGATAAGCAGTAGGTAGATGATAGGATAGGTGGTGCATGTATTTTGGCACATGAATTATGCTTACATACATATATGAAACACACATGCGCCTATACATGCATACATACACAAATCTAGGGCTTGCATGAGGATCATAATCTTCTGTTTTACAGGGAATTATAGGATGAAGCTGTGCCTTACATGGTCCTTGCCTCACACAGTAGCCTCATCATCTGTATTCCACAAAGTCAATTGGGGATGGAAATCAGATCAACTTCCCTGCATGGTCTTACTCCTTCTGTTGCTTCCCTAAACCATACTTGAGTAGCAAAGCTAGATAGTGCTTGTGATGTAGAACATTTGAGACTCCTCAAAATTCTTAAATTACTTTGGAGGCTATGAATTTTTCTCCTCCAGTTTATATCATTTCAACATTTAATTCTTGAGTGATTTCATTTGCTTGCCCCTCTATATTAAAAAATCTCATTAAATTATAATTAATCTTAATCTACTGCAGAGAATTATTTAAATTAGACAGATCTATGTTTTCTAACTCTTTGACACATAGATTACTGTATATATATATATATACACCTATTTCATAAATACATAACAATAGATTAAGCTTGAAATGAAATTTTATCATCATCAAACATTAGTTAAGTATGCTCTGTGAACTCTCAATTATAAAACACTTGAGGTAGACAGAAGAGGCCATTAATCAGTTTAAAATATAAAATAACTAATCTGTCATATTGGACATTTGTCTGAGTTATTTGAGGACAAGAACCATGTTTTTTTGTTGTTTGATGTTCATTTTTCTAAGATGTAGCACAATGCTAAGCATACGCTAGACGTTCCATTGATGCTTGTGAAAGAATGACCCTGGTACTTTTCTTATCAGTAGAAGGATACTGGCGGCTCGAGAGTTCTGAGAAGGTGATGTGCCAAATTAATGCTCATGAATTTTAACCACATTAAAGTAACATTATCTTTAATGTGAAATTTTACTAGCCCCCAAATATCTAGAAATGTGGAGTAATGACATCACCTTATGAAATTGGCCATTGCAGAACAATTTCAATAAGTTAATACCTGTGACTTTTGTTTGGAATCCTTATGAAATACAAAGTTAAATATTATGATCCAAATGTCATTTTTGAAAAAAAAAAGACACAAATACACACAACCAATTAAATAAAATTGAAAATACAGGGACAAGGTGCTAAATGTAGTAGGATTCTTGGAAATTTCGTATTTTCTATTTGTTAATGCTTTGTTTGCTATTCTGGAGTGTTTTCTGAATTTTATACCACACAAAGTAAACATAATTATAGAACCAGTTGAGAAACAGGCACAAGAGTCAGAAAAATTAAGAATATAATTTCTTAGCACATATAAAGCTATGTGGAGAAAATGACTGAATATTGTGGCCAAGTGGGCCAGCCTCCCCGCAAACAAACAGATTTATTTTGTCCTTGTAATACCCAGATAATCACAGGCAACTTCTTCTTCTCTCTCTCTCCTCCTCTTTCTCTCTGTTTTACATACATACAAACATGTACACTCACCCAGAGAGATAAGCCGTGTAGAGATAGCAGAATATATGCCCCTGCAGGTAGACAGATCTAAAGCAAAAGGGGTTGAACCGTGCACACCAATGCTTTCTCCAAAATTCATCAGACAAACGTGTCACTCCTGCTTCCCTGGAGAGGTATGAGTGATGGGGACCACGAAAGGCTAAAGACATTACTCCGATGGAAGCCCCTCTGTATGAAAATAGGGAGAGTTAAGTATGAATGTTCCCTTTTAAATTATTGCTCCTTAAAACTTCGGTTCCTATTTTCAGACTTTCATTAAACAAATACAAATGTTGGAGCAATAATTTATCCAGTCATTGATAAAGGTAAAAGATGTCAAACTGCTTGAATCCTGGCTTAAGGGCTTTATTTCTCCTGTTTGCCTCTACTGTTATGAGTGGTTTATTAGAAAAGAGAGCTAGAGAGAGATAGAGAGCAAGAGTGAGAAAGAGAATAAATTTACTTTAATTTTTTCCCATACTCCTAACTCCCAGGATAATTTTGCTTTATTACAACTAAACTCCTCACATATCACACTTTTTTTGGCTATCACCTCATTGCACAAATGCTCAGCACATTGCCTAAAAGAGGGTAATACATTTTATTACCGAGCTTATTCAGAGGAAAAAAGAAAACTATAGCCATTACAGTTTTTGTTTACAACAAATATTTACTGGGCCAAAAGGTATGCAAGTCTTATTGCTTCTTTAATAAGCAATTATGAGACAAAGAAATGGGTGGCAAGGTTCAGCTGGTCAGGAGAACTAGCAGATGATTTTTAATTTTCATATATTCACCAACTAAGTGGGGATGTGTGAGTCTGGGAGACAGCAGTTACCTGTTCTGCAAGTTCTATATAGTACAACATGGCTGAAACATGGCAAGTGAAGGGAAGCGGGGAGAAGCTAGATCAGCAGTTCTTAATTCTGGCTGAACATTATAATCATGTGTGGACTCTAATCAATGAATCAATAAGGAGGTTACCCATGACCAATTAAATGGGATTGTTACCAGCCATAGTACACACGCAATGACTGTGAGCTATTATTACTAATTGCCACACAGATTTGTCATCCATATATACACATTTCTAATTAACATGACCCTCTCATGAAATAATGTGGACAGTCCTGTTCTAACTACTCAACACATAGGATTTAACTGCCTTTCTATTCTTGTGCCAAACTCTAAATGTTTGTCACAGTCCTCACTTCTAGAATTCAAATAATCATTGCAAAACCCAACAATGCCAAGGAAAAGTTAAAGAGCATTACTTCTTTTAAAATGGGTAGAGCCTCTTAATTTTATTCAGAAACACATGTTAAAGTTTTGGGATCTGAATTCGACTCCACAATTACAGAGGTTTTAACATGTGCTCCTGAATAAAATCATGAGTTCACTGAGTGTTCAACAATTGGTAATAGCTCACATTTATTGAATGCTATTTACCCTGAAGGAGTTGATGGAAAAAAAATAAAGTAAAAAACTTGGGAGGAAGGTGTTATTTAAATCTTGATGTTCTAAACTATTCATATGTCAAAGTTTATAGTATATTTCACAGATTCCTAATGAGTTTTCCATTATGCCTGTAAAAATTTTTCAATTATATTAATTTCATGTATTTTAAGTCTAGAACAAGGCTAACAAAGTTTTTCTATGAGATAGTAAATACTTTAGACTTTACATGCCATATGGTTTCTGTAACTATTCAGCTCTGCTTTGTAGTACAAGAGCAGCTACAGACAGAAAAAAACAAATAGGCATGGCTGCATTTCAGCAAAACTTTTTATGCAAAAACAGGCAATGGGTTGCATTTGATCTGCATTCTGTAGTTCACTGACTCCTGGGTTTTTTGTTTGTTTGTTTGTTTGTTTTTTTGGTTTGATTTTGTTCTTTTAAGATTTCAACTCTTTGGCCGGGCACAGTGGCTCACGCCTGTAATCCTAGCACTCTGGGAGGCCGAGGCAGGTGGATGGCTCAAGGTCAGGAGTTTGAAACCAGCCTGAGCAAGAACGAAACCCTGTCTCTACTGAATGTAATTTGAAATATGTAATTTCAAAATTACATATTTCAAAAAATAGCAAGAAGTTAATTGGACAACTAAAAATATATAGAAAAAAAAATTATCCAGGCATGGTGTCACCTGCCTGTAGTCCCAGCTACTCTGGAGGCTGAGGCAGGAGGATCACCTGAGCCCAGCAGTTTGAGGTTGTTGTGAGCTAGGTTGACGCCACAGCACTCTAGCCCAGGAAACAGAGTTAGACTCTCTCTCTCTCTCAAAAAAAAAATATATATATATATCTATTCTTTGTGTTGAGTCTTGAAGTCCGCAAACCTGGCAG
>CAUYRT010009804.1:0-18418 GCA_963574885.1 Lepilemur ruficaudatus | reverse complement strand
AGTCTGAGAGACATCTACCCAGCTTGGGCACCCTGTGGGTGACTTAGGACCAACACGCCTCTTCCTGGTGGGGTCAGGGTTTGAATTCAGGGCCCAGGGGTCAAACCTGCAGACCAGACCCAGTGCACTCAAGTCTTGCATTGCCCTGGGGCACAGAAGGGATATTAGTGAACGTGCCTAAGGTATGTGTGACTTCAGGGGTGGATCAGTGTGCTTGAGGGGCAACTCTCCTTGCAGGAGAGGGCCATGTCTCCAGCCCAGGCTGCTATCCTGAGCAGGGAACCTCCCAGCTGGCATCACAGTCAGGGGAGACCCACTGGCGTGAAGTCCTGCCTGCTGGCAGAGGCCCAGGAGAAGTTGCGGAGCCAGGGAGGGTGGAAAGGAGCGAGACTTGCTCCATACTGCAGGTCTCAGACAGCCCCCAACCCCACACACAGACTTCCTGGGTGAGTGGGGCATTTCAGCCTCTCCCTGACAGGTTTGCCCAGAAGCAAAGAAAAGACTTTTGACCCCTGCTAACAGCAATTGTGGTGCCTGAGGGCAAGCTGACCCAACCCAGCTCTGCCCAGACACACTCCCAGACCTTCCCCCGCTGAGGTGGAGAATAAGGACACACCTGGAAATCCCAGGGCACCCCCCACCACGTGAGGCACTAGAGTGCCTCTTCAGAGGAACCAGAGCTGGTTACAGGACCCAAAAACAACACTGTAGTCTGCTCTTCCCAGCAAGCACCACCTATTGACAGGGAGGTCATTCGCACACCCTTTTACTGCATCTACTGACTCATTACAGGGTGTGGTTGAATCTCACCCGCAAACACCACCTACTGGCTCAGAGACTAAACAAGGTGTCTCATTATCCAAATGAAAATCTAAAGGCAAGAAGCAACAGCTGGGCCAGGCTTGGTGGCTCACACCTGTAATTCTAGCACTCTGGGAGGCCGAGACAGGCAGATCACTCAAGGTCAGGAGTTCGAAACCAGCCTGAGCAAGAGCGAGATGCTGTCTCTACTGAAAAAAAAAAAAAAATAGAAAGAAATTAATTGGACAACTAAAAATATATAGAAAAAATTAGCCGAGCATGGTGGCGCATGCCTATAATCCCGGCTACTAGGGAGGCTGAGGCAGAAGGCTTGCTTGAGCCCAGGAGTTTGAGGTTGCTGTGAGCTAGGCTGACACCATGGCACTCTAGCCCGGGCAAGAGAGTGAGACTCTGTCTCAAAAAAAAAAAAAAAAAAAAAAGTAAAAGGATGAAAAAAGACATACCATTCTGAAATAAATTTTTAAAAAGCTTAAGTGGTTTCAGAGAAAAGAAAATGTTCTAGTGGTTTCCCTTTTCTGCATTCTGATGGACAAAATTATTATTACATAATAATAAAGGTGTCAGTTCACCAAGGAGACATAACCACCCAAAATTTACCAAACAACAGAGCTTCAAAATGCATGGAGTAAAACTGACAGAACTTAAAGGAGAAACACACAAATTCCTAATTATAGTTAGTACTTCAACACTCCTCTCTCAGAACTTGATACAACTACTAGACAGGAAACCAGCAAGGATATAGAAGAACTGAACAGCATCCTCAACCAACAGGACCTCCTTGACATTAATAGAACATTCTCTCCAACAGCAGATTACACATTTCTTTTAAAGTGCACATGGAACACTTTAAAACACTTTAGGGTAACAAAGCCCTAAAGGAGGTTAGGCCCCTTTGCTGAAGCAGCTGAATGGTCATGGACAAAAGCACACAGCCAAGCTGACTGATCACTTTGCAAATGTATGACCACCTAGAAAGCTCTGTCATGCATGTTTACCATTCTCTACAACAACTGGTTCATGCTGTGTCTTTCCTCCTGAGCCTCTTCCAGCACCTCTCACCCTGACCCTCACCCCTCAGATGGTTACCTTGCCTAGTATGGAAACAGTAAGGGTCTCCATCTGTTAGGGGTTGAATGTCCCCTCCAAAACTCATGTTGAGATTTAATTGCCATTGTACGAATATTAAGAGGTGAGGCCTTTAAGAGGTGTTTAGGCCCTGAGGGCTCCACTCTCATAAAGGGATTAATGCCATTATCCAGGGAGTGGGTTTCTCATAAACAAGAGGAGTTTGGCCCACTTCTCTGTCTCTGGCTCACTTGCCCTTCCGACATGGGATGATCCTCACCAAATGCCAGCACCATGCTCTTGGACTTCCCAGCCTCCCGAAGTATGAGCTGAATAAACTTCTTTTCTTTATAAATTACTCAGTCTGTGGTATCCTGGTATACCAGCAGAAAAAAGACACTGTCTGTCTTGCCACCACCAAGTGTCCTAACCTCCTGACACTTACGCTTTCTGCCTTTCTCTTGTTGGGATATTGGGAGTTCTGCCAGTGGCTACCCTGCCTTATATTTCTAGGACTTTACTCTGGTTACTGGCCCCCACTTGCCCACACTGGGCTATTCTTGTCAGCATGCCAACACGTTCCCTTTTCTACATTCTGGGAGTTATTAGAGAGCAGGATATGGTTTTATCCCTCTTTCTTTGGATCTCTGGAGCCTGGCAATAAGCCAGGGCAGTGTTTGGCTCCGCTATGGAGGCCTATTAAATATTTGTATTACAGAATGAATGAAAGTATGTCCCATCGTACATGTTCAGTAAGTGATTTTGAATAAAAGAGTGCCAGTTGGGCCCCCATTCAAACTCCGTTGTTCCTGAATACTGCCTAAGTTACCATAAAAGTAATTTCTGCTTGATTTGTGCCATGATCCTCCAGCTCTAAGTACGTGCTCCTCCCCTTCTGTCGGGAGAGAAATGGAGGGAGGTGTCATGCCCGGAGGATGCCACCAGGTGGCAGAAGAGAAGCATTGCTCCTGGGCCAAACCAGCGAGAGAGCGTCAGGACGCGTGCATGGGACAGAGGTGTCTACTCAGTGTGCGCTCAACAGGACAAGGTGCCTTTTCATCTCCCTACTTGATGGCGAAAGAGCTGGCTGGGTTCACTGACTAGGCACAGGGATTCAGCTTCCTAGCTGTGGCACCTTGGGCAAGACACTGAACCACTCAGTTCCTGTTTCCCTATCAGTAAAGCAAGGACAAGGATGGTATATCTCTGAGGGCGTGAAGAATAATGAGTTAATATTTGTACACTATCTAATACAGAACTGAGCACATTGTAAGGTCTATGCAAGTACTTTATAAATAATTTACATTATTCCGCTTTTAATGTGCAAAGCATTTTTCTATCAGCTCTCCCATTTAATCTTATATACAATCCTGTAAAGTAGGCATAATACCCGGTTTTACAGATGAGGAACCTGAAGCCTGAAGAGGCTAAGTGACTTATCTAAACTCATCCAGAACCAAGATTAAAATTTCTCAGGAGTTGATTCCCAAACCACTGGCTACCACAAACTATACTACCACTTGCTCCACAGACTTGGATGGAGTGTGTGTGTGCATGTTTTAAACCAACCCCAATGGTAGTTCTTGCAGAGCCTCTGGGCAAAGACCTCACTCCGAAGGTCCCCTTCCTTCTGGGTGTCCAATTTGATAAACTCTGTGGGCCTGCGGGTGCTGGGGCATGCTGGGTGCTGTGGGAGGTGAGTTGCCCCACACGCAGGCTTTCTCAGGCTGCACCTTGCCCAGTCTCCAGGGACCCTGTGCATATCCTTGATAAGGCAGTCAGCCCCTCCCTGTGGCTGTCCCATCGCTCCAGACTATATGTCCTTGAGGCTGGAAACATGGGTTGTTTGGGTTGGTATTAGAAAAATAAAACACATTCATTATAGGAATTTTAGGAAGTAAAATCTCCTTTAAAAGTAGTCTTCTGTATTATCCTTGTAGCCTTTTTCTTGTAAGTACATATTATCTATTTTATAAAAAATGAGATCATACTGTACATACTATCTGTAGCTTGATTCTTCCACCTAATTTTTTGTGACAATCTTTCCATGTCTTAAATATTGTTCTGTAACCTAGACTGAGGTCTATGCAGAGGGCTGAAGAAAGGTCTAACATCATTTGCCGATTTCTGAGTACAGAGGTTGGCAGACATGAGCTGGTGATCTGTGTTTGATGCAAGAGTGAAAGGAGGCCCTGTGACATGGTGGTTTAGGAACAAATTGTCTGATTGACCCCTGGCTCTGGCTGCACATGCACAAGCTGTGTAGTTTTGGGCGAGTTTACAAAAACCTCCAGAAGTAAGAGGAGGATCCAGCAGGCTCTATCTCTTTGGGTGGTTGTGGAGGTTAAATAAGTTTGAACACTCACTGAGGAGACTGACCCATTGTAATCACCTAAATGTGCTACCCACAATTAGTTAGTTCTACATTCGGCAGAGTAGGGTGAGTGACAGCAGAGGCATTTACTTAAAATCTTCAGTGGCTCTTTATGGCTCTTAGGATGAACTCAAATTTACTGCTGTGCTCCTGAGGCCACCAGGGTCTGGCCCTTTTCCCCTTTGATCAGGCTGCCTGCCCCTATTCTGGGAATGACATTTAGATGTAGACTCCTAGGGAAGAGAGTGGTCTGTAAACTCCCACTGTCCTGTGGGTGGAAAGATCAATCTGGTGGTTCCAGAAGTTGGCTGCACATTGGAGGCATCTGGGGACCTTCAGATGCTGCTGGCACTTGGCTCTCACCCCAGATGTTCTGACTTAGTTGATGGGGGTCAACTTGGGCATAGAAAGCAATTGCTTTTGAGAGTAGCTATGAATGGTGTCATCTGTTCTAGAATGTTCCAGCATCCTGGGAGGATCTTCTATTTCTCTATGGCCTTTTTGAGAGTCTCCATAGAGGGAGCGTATCACTGACAAGGGGTGCATGGGTCAGTGTACAGTGCAATCTGGACCACCCTGGTCAGGACACCATCAGACCCCAGAAGTCCCCATGCCACTGGTCACTCACATGCCCCCCAGGGTAACCACTAGTCTGGCTTCTAAAGACAGATTATTTTTCTCTGTTTTTGTAGTTTGTATAAATATGCGTACTTTCTGTCTGGCTTCTTTTAATCAACACTATGTCTGAGACTCATCTACGTTGTTATGTGCAGATCATTCATCGCACTTCTGTTTAATATTCCATCTTTTGAGTAGTCAACTTTTTTCCCATTTGTCTATTGATGGGCTTTTGGGCAGTGTCCGGTTTTTGGCTATTACAAATTTTCTCCTGTGATGATTCCCATGTATGTCTTTTGGTGAACAAATGCATGCCTTTCAGTTGGATATTCCCTGCTTCCCCGGCCACAGGGAGTACCTGTGTTCAAACTCAGTAAGATACCAAAATGGCAGTGCCTGTTGATAGCCCAGAAGGTGGGTCCCACACCTGCTTGTACACTTGTTATGTTCCATCTTTCTCATTTTGGCGCTTGGTGGGTGTGTAGTAGTATCTCAATGGCTTTGCTTTGTGTCTTCCTGATGATTAACAAACTTGAACACCTTGTCATCTACTTCCCAGCCACTCTGGGCTTCTCTCCTATACAGCAGCTGTTAATCTTTTGCCGATTTTTCTAGTCTGTGAACACAGGCTAGCCCTCTATTGCTGGTTTGTTGTTTTTAGTTTGTGCACATGTTTACCTTTACATTTTTTCCTAGGTATTTGTCAGTTTTTCATCACTGAGGAGAAAGAATTAAAAGGGCACTTTTCTCAAGCTAGCATCTTTAGAAACTATGCGTCTTTGCAAAGGGCCTGTGGCAAGGCTAGGTGTCTACAGAAATCAGTAGCACTCCTGAGGTAGAAACAGGTTTCCTTGGCAACAGGGAAGAAGGCTGCCATGATCCCTGCTCACACGGCTATGGTGGGCACTGTCGATCCCCTGTCCTGCTCTGTGTGCCCACCCCGGTGTGGCATGCTTGGCTGTGGCCTGCGACCTAGAGGGGTGCCTCAGCCCTTGGAGCCAGGTTCTCTGAGCCTGAGGACCAGCTCCCCACCCGAGCCAATAGCCAATGAATGGTGTGCGCGAACAGATGCCCAGCTCCTCTGCCAGAGGAGGGACAAACTCTGTGGTATATCTTACCCACATTTTTTAAACATTTAAAAAAATTATGGTAAAATATACCTAATATAAAATTTACCATTTTAACTATTTTAAGTGTACAATTCAGTGACCTTAAGTATATTCACATTGTTGTGCCACAATCACTACATCCATTTCCAGAATGTTTTCATCTTCCCAAATAGAAGCTCTGTATCCAGTTAAGCAATAGCTCCCCAGCTCCTGATATCCTGTATTCCACTTTTCGTCTCTATGAATTTGACTATTGTAGGTACCTTGTATAAGTGGAATCATACAATATTACATTTTGTGTCTGGCTTATTTCACTTAGCATAATATTTTCAAGGTTAATCCATGTTGTAGCATGTAACAGAATTTCCTTCCTTTTATGGGTAAATAATATTCCACTGTATTACACCACATTTTGTTTATCCATTCATCTACTGATGCACACTTGGGTTGTTTCCACCATTTGGCTGTAGTAAATAATGCTGCTATGAACACTGGTATACAATTATCTGTTTGAGTCCCTGCTTTCAATTCTTTTGGGAATTGATCTCGGAAAGGAATTGCTGGATTATATGTCTGTAGTTATCTCATGCTCCTGAGCTCACCCAGGCCTTAGGATGCATCTGGGGTTAACCTGAAATCAAACCATTGCCTGGCTTCTTCCCCTTTCCTTCTCCTGGGAGCATTTCTTTGGCAAATCACTTGCACTTGAATGCTTGGCTCAGAATCTGTTTTGGAGAGCATCCAACCCAACCCAGCCCAAGAAGTCTCCCATGCAGATGTTATGTTTGCCCAGTGGGATGATGAGTGATGATACCCATTTACCATGGTGCCTTTATCTTCTAGTCTTTAACAAGACTTGTACTTTGAAAAACAAACAAGACAGACAACCAAAACCATGGTACTTTGGCAAAGTGCTTGAGTCACATCAGGGAACCCTTTGAAAGGGAGCATCCAGGAGGAGATTTGTCTTTGCTTATTGGTTTTGAATTCTAAATGTTTTCTTTTAATGAACAGTCTCCCACATTATAATCACTATGCTTCATGGCACTTCTCCCTTTTTATCAGTTCCTGCTTTTTATAAGGAACTAACGGCCTTGTTTTTTAAAAAAAAAAATTCTCCAAGGACCAGAAAGTAAGTTGCTGTCAACTCACTGGGCGGGCAGTAGTGATGTGCTCAATTGCCACTACTCTTTTCCCTGTGTTTCTTTTCTTCACCACCCCCCTCCCCCGCTGCCAGCAACATACCATCAAAGATGCTTTATCCCTTTTTTATTCAAGACAATCTGAAATTTATTATTAAGAAGAACTAAGAGAAACAAGGTAAAAAATACAGAATACATTTGGCTTAACTATTTCCAAGCAGGTTTATAGAGCAAGGATTTTGTATCCTGGGTTTGGCTATAGTGCCCTTGACTGGCACAATTTACAGGTGCACAAGTCCTATATAGTCTTTCTCTCAGCTTCCAGTCAGGGAACACAAGTCTCTTTGCTTCTCAGGCAATTTCTCTTCCTTGCAGGGAGGGGTTTGAGACCAAGTGAGAGCCACAGCTGCTTCTCTGGTAGGCTTTGCTCACATACTCAGAGGCCAAGTTAACAAGGCTAGATAGAGTCCACGAGGGTGGGAACTAACATTGATAGAGCACCTGCAGCATGTCAAGGACATGCCACGTGCTTTGCTGCTCCAAGGCTGATGTTATCTGTAGTTTACAAGCAAAGAAATAGAGCTCAATGTCACCCAGCTATTGAGCAATAAAGGCGGATTTCAAAGTCTGTCTCTTTGTCTCCAAAGCCTATTCTCTATTCTTCTACGGTTCTCTGAGCTACCTCCACTTGGGGAAGACAGAGGCCAATTCCTCAAATTCCTTGCAGACTATTTTTAGTCGTAATGAGAAAAATCAAACTTTTAAGTAGATTTTGATGACCTACTCTGAGGTCAATCCTCTTGAACTTTCTAAACGGGTATTTCACTGGACTCTGTTGGTCCTAAGAGCCGGGAAGGGAGAAACAGGACATAGCTAGTGTGTGCTCTTCCTGAAGTAGAGATTTGGTACATAGTCTCAGGTCCCCACAGATTCCCAAATTTTTTAAATTTGTTTTTTCAGATTAATAATGATTTAAAAATTAAATATAAGCATGTTCTTAATTAGCACTTCTTAACTAACTAGTGTTTGACACTTGCACTTACCATCAAATGTGCACTAAATAAAAGGCAAGGGCTATCACAGGCAGTTGAAGGTTTTTCAATAGTTCAGTGAGTCATGGAAGTGAAAACACAGAGCTGTTTGTTAGAACAGGCAACACAGGTGTGCCAAGCTCCAAAGAACCTGCGCCACAGCAGTCATAACGTATTCGCATTGTAAGCAGATGAATGGAGACAGGTCCTGGCTTTTGACATAGGGACTTGCAACATACAAAAAAGTATAGAGTAAATATGCAATGAAATTTCTCCATTAAAGGGATTTTTTTAAAAGAAATATTTAAGAATTATGTTTTGGAGTATGTTATTACATTATTTGGCACATCAAAGGAATGACTGATGATTAAAGATACAGTCATAGTTAAAAGGAAAAATATTGACAAGAATAGAAAGTTAATTGATGGTCCACCATGCTGAAAATTCTTTTAAATGGCCAGACTGACAAAGAGACTGTCTCAAAACAAAAATTCTTTTAAATGAAGTTCATAATGGTTGAGTAGAAAACACCCCCATATCATCTTTCTATTATTAAACCTAATGTTGGTGATTTGGGTACCACTTTAACTCTAGTAGCATTTATTTGCTTAAAGTTTACTTTTACTATACTGTCTTTCTGTTTGTTCATATTTGCATGATATGTCATTATTTTACTTTCAGTCTTTTCTTATATTTTAAATATTCTTTAGGAAACAGCATACAGTTGTTGTTTTTTAAAATCCAGTCTGACAATCTTGGCCTTTTAAAGGGAATGTTTCTCTATTTACACTTCATATAATGTAGAATAGAGTTGGGTTTAAACCTACTATATTACTATTTGCTTTTCATTTGTCTTATTTTTTCACTGTTTCTTTATTCCTCTTTCTTGCCTTTTTGGATTAATCAAGTGTGTTTTATTTGTTTTTCTATTTTTTCTCTATTAGCATATTAGTTTAACATTCTTTTAGTACAGTATTCTTTTACTGATTGCCTTAGTGATAAAAATATGTATTCTTGTTGTATTACATTCTTCAAATTAGTATATTTATTCTGAAGTGATGAGCCTTGTTAAGAGAAAAAATAGATTAGTATATTTATCACTTGCTGAACATTGCAAGAATCTTTCAACAGTTTAACTCCATTTACCTACTTTCCTCCTTTGTGCTATTGCTGTCATATATCTTACATCTACTTATGTTGTAAACTCCACAAGTCAACTGTGTTATTAATTTTTAATTTTTTCTTCATTTCCTTTCATCTTAAGAGCTCCCTTCAGTATTTCTGGTAGAGCAGATGTGCTGTTGACATAATCTCTGAGTTTTGGCATGTGTAAAAACATCTTTATTTTACTTTCATCTCTGAAGGATATTTTCACTGATTTCAGAATCTAGAAATCCAGGTTTGTATTTCCTTTCTTTTAAAAAAACTTTATTAATTTATTTTATTATGGTAAGAACACTTGAGATCTATGGTCTCAGCACAATTTTAAGTGTACAATACAGCATTGTTGCCTAGGTATAATGTTGTACAACAGACCTCTAGAACTTATTTATCTTATGCTTGTTATTTAGTAACTCTTCATTTTCCCCCCGTTCAGCCCCTGACAACCACCCTTCCACTCTTTGATTCCATGAATTTGACTATTAGATAACCACCTTGTAAGTGGAATCGTGCAATATTTGTTTTTCTATGACTGGCTATTTCACTTAGCATAGTATCCTTAAGGTTCACCCATGTTGTTTCAGATCACAAAATTTCCTTTCTTAAAGGCTAAATAATATTCTATTGACTTTATTTTATGTACATGCCGCATGTTTTATTCATATATCTGTCGATGGACATATAGGTTATTTACACATCTTTATTATTGTAAATAGTGCTGCTATGAACATGGGGGCGGTGCTAATATCTCTTTGACATCTTGATTTCAATTTCCTTGGGATAAATACCCAGAATGAGATTGCTGGATCATATGGTACTTCTGTTTTTATTTTTTTGAGGAATTTCCTTGACGTTTTCCAGATCAGTTGCACCAGTTTGTATTCCCATCAACAGTGTTCTAGTGTTCCAATTTCTGCACATCCTTGCCAATTCCTTTTTGTAAATAATAGCCAACCCAAAAGATAAGAGGTGATCTTTCATTGTGGTTTTGATTAGCATTTCCCTATGGTTAGTGACACTGAGCAATTTTTTTTCATGTACCTGCTGGTCATTTGTATATCTTCTTTAGAGAAATGTCTATTCAAGTCCTTAGCCCATTTTTAAATTTGGTTATTAGTTTTTATGCTATTGAATTTTAGGCATTCCTTATGTATTTTGGAGCTTTACCCCTTGTGAGATATATGGTTTGCAAATATTGTCTCCTATTCTATTGGTTGCCTTTTCACCGTGTTGATTATTTCCTTTGCTATGCAGAAGACTTTTAGTTTAATGTAGTCTCATGTCTCAATTTTTGCTTTTGTTGCCTGTGGTTTTGGTAACATATCCATGAAATTATTGCCAAAACTAATGTCATGAAGCTTTTTCTTATGTTTTCTTCTAGAAGTTTTACAGTTTCAGGTCTTACATTTAAGTCTTTAATCGATTGTCAGTTGGGTTTTGTGTAGGTTGTAAAGTAAGGGTCCAGTTTCATTCTCTTACATGTGGATGTCCAGTTTTCCCAACACTACATGTTGAAGAGAATGTTGTTTCCCCCAGGTGTGTTCTTATCACCTTTGTCAAAGATCAATTGACTACATATGTGTGGATTTATTTCTGGGTTCCTTATTTGGTTCCACTGGTCTATCTGTTTTTATGCTAGTACCATACTATTTTGATTACTGTAGCTTTGTAATATGTCTTGAAATCAGGGAATCTAGACTAAGAAAAAAGAGAGAGCACTCAAATAAAATCAGAATGAAAGAGGACACATTAAGGCTGATGCCATAGAAATAAAAATGACCATGAAAGACTAAAATGAATAATTACATGCCAACGAACTAAATAAATTAGAAGAAATGGATAAATTCCTGGAAGCTGCAACCTACTAAGACTGAATCATGAAGAAATAGAAAGTCTGAATAGGCCCTTAACTAATACAGAGATTGAATCAGTAATCAAACACCTCCCAACTAAAAAAAAAAAGCCCAGGACCATATGGTTTCACTGGTAAATTCAACCAAACATTTATAGAAGAATTATCATCAATCCTTCTCAAGCTTTTTCAAAAAATTGAAGAGAAGGGAACACACTTCCAAATTCATTTTATGACTATTGCCCTGATATCAAAGCCAGACAAAGACACTACAAGAAAACTATAGGCTAATATTACTTTTTTTTTTAAACAGGGTCTCACTTTGTTGCCCAGTCATGAGGGCAGTGGGATGATCATAGCTCACTGCAACCTCAAATTCGTAGGCTCAAGTGATCCTCCTTCCTCAGCCTCCTGAGTAGCTGGGACTATAGGTGTGTGCCGCTACACCTGGCTAATTTTTCTATTTTTTTGTAGAAATGGGGTCTCACTATATTGCTTAGGCTGGTCTCAAACTCTTGACCTCAAGCAATCCTCCTGCCTCAGCCTCCCAAAGTGCTAGGATTATAGGCATGAGCTACTGTGCTCAGCCCAATATTCCTGATGAATATAGACACAAAAATCATCAACAAAATGCTGGCAAAACAAATGGAAAGGCACATTAAAAGGATCATACACCATGATCAGGTGGGATTTATCCCTCAGATGCAAGTATAGTTTGACATACAAAATTCAATTAATATGATATACCACATTAACAGAATAAAGGAGAAAAATCACATGATTGTATCAATAGATGTAGAAAAAGTATTTGACAAAATTCAACATCATTTCATGATAAAAATTCTCAACAAACTAGGAATAGTAGGAAAGTACTTCAACATAATAAAGGCAATCTATGAAATGTCCACAGCTGACATTATGTTCAATAATGACAAACAGAAAGCTTGTCCTTTAAGATCAGGAACAAGGCAAGGATGCCTGCTTTCACCACTTTTATTGAACATAGGACTGGAAGTCCTAGCCAGAGCAATTAGGCAAGAAAAAGAGTGCTTTTTTTTTTTTTTTTAAATCATTCAAATAGGAATAGAAGAAGTAAAATTGTCCCTGTTTGCAGATGACATGATTTTATAGAGAGAAAACCTTAAAGACTACATAAAAAACTTAGAACTAATAAATGAGTTCAGTAAAGTTGCAGGATACAAAATCAACATAAAAAATCAGATGCATTTCTATACACTAACAATGAACCATCTGAAAAGAAAATAAGGAAAAGAATCCCATTTACAATAACACCAAAAAGTATAAAATACTTAGGAATAGACTTAGTGAAGGACGTGAAAGACTAGTTTGCTAAAACTACATTTATGAAGGAAATTTAAAAAGACACAAATAAAAAGAAAGATATCTTGCGTTCATGGATTGAAAGACTTAATATACTTAAAATGTTCATACTACCCAAAGTAATCTACAAATGCAATGCAATTGTTATCAAAATTCCCATGATTTTTTTTATAGAAATGAAAAACAATCCTAAAATTCATCTGGAACCACAGAAGACCACAAATAGCCAAATCAGTCTTAAGAAAGAAGAGCAGAGGAAGGGTAAGATGGTGGATGAGAAAAACCGCCAGCTAGAGTGTCTCGCAAGAAAGACAGATTTTAGAAGAAAGTGAGAAAATAAATAAATAAACAGGTAGACAAACATAGATCAGACAAGGGTCGGAAGGAAGGGTGCCTGAAACTACAAGGAGGCTTCACGGGAAGAAGTCACAGAGGAGAACTGGAAGCAGAAAGACCTCTGAGAGGCTCGGAGACCAGTGACAAGGGTAGGTGAAGCGGTTAAATTTCTCCTCCCTTGCATCTCAGACTGCTGGTGGGTTCCTGAGTGGTTGGAGAGACCTGCCAACATCAGCCCAGAGATGGCCACCGCTAGTGGCCTCTTGTGGACAGAGCAACAGGCTCCCGGCTCCCTTGGGGCACTTCCTGGCCTGCAGACCTGAGCTGATCAGCAGGTGCCATATTGCTTCATTCTTCCCTTCCCCTTCCCTACCTGTACTGCCGAGAGAGACAATTTAACCACCACCCGGAGGCATTTGCAGGGAATATGACCTTTCCTTTTGGGGCCCTATAGCCGACTGAGGGGTAGTCAGAATGTGAGCTCCCTACCTGCCTGCCCTCCCAGGTGCTGCTTGCCTGGTGACTCCAGGAGAGCCGATCAAATCCCAAGGGGGAGAGGCATAGATCCAGCTTGAGCACCCCATGGGTGACTTGAGACCAGCACTCCTCTCACTGTCAGGGTCAGGGATTGATCTCCAGGGCCCAGGGGACAGGCCTGCAGGCCAGATTTGTACATCAAGGTCTTGGTCACAATGCCCTAGAGCACAGAAGGGATATTTGTGAACGAGCCTACTGAGGTGTGTGTGCATTCAGGGGCAGATGAGCGTGCTTGAGGGGCAACCGTCCTCCCACAGGAAGGCCATGCACCCAGCCCAAGCTGCAATCCTGGGCAGGGAACCTCCAGGCCTGCATGATAGCCAGGGGAGATCCACTGGCTTGAGGTCCTGCCTACTGGCAGAGGCCTGGGAGAAACTGCGGAATAGGGAAGGGTGGAAAGGAGCAAGGCATGCTCCAGACTACAGGTCTCAGACAGCCCCACCCCACATGCAAACTTTTTGGCCAAGTGGGGCCGTTTCAGTTCCTCCCTGGCAGTTTTGTCCAGAAGCAGAGAACAGACCTTTGACCCCTGCTAACAGCATTTGTGGAGCTTGAGGACAGTGTCACCCAACCCAGCTCTGCCCAGACTCACTCCCCCACTGAAGTGGATAATAAGGGCACACCTGGAAGTCCCAGGGCTGCACGCACTAGAATGCCTCTCCAGAGGAATAAGAGCTGATTATAGGACCCAAAATCAACACTGCAGCCTGCTCCTCCCAGCAAGCGCCACCTACTGATAAGGAGGTCATTCTGCACACCCTTTTACTGCATCTGCTGACTCATCATAAAGGGTGTGGTCAAATCTCACCCATAAATACCACCTACTGGCTTAGAGACTAAACAGGGCATGTCACCATCCAAACAAAAATCTAAAGGTAAGAAGCAACAGCTGATCCAGATGGGAAGGAATCAGCGAAAGAACTCTAGAAGTAAGGATCAAACAGAAAGCACACCCCAAAAGGGAACACTGGCTCTCTAGCAATGGATATCAACCAAATTCAGAACACTAAAATTACAGAAGAATTTCGAACATGGATTGTAAGAAAACTAAATGATATGCAATAAAAAGTGGATAACAAACACAAAGAAACCACAAAAAAAAAAATCCAGGACTTGGAAGAGAAATTCACTAAAGAAATTGAAATGTTAAAGAAAAATCAAAACACACTCCTGGAAATGAAGAATTTATTCAAGGAATTACAAAACACAGTGGAAAGCTTCAAGAACAGGGTAAATCAAACAGAAGAAACAATCTCAAAGACTGAAGATAACATCTTTCAATTAAATAAGTCAGTCACAGAGATAGAGCAGAGAAGAGAAAAGAGCAAAGCCTACATGAAATGCGGGATTATGTGAAGAAGCCTAACGTGAGAATCATAAACATCCATGAAGTGAAGAAGAAAATACAGAAGGGTTGGGTAAGCTATTTCAGGATATAATAGAGGAAAATTTCCCAGGCCTTGCTAAAAATCTAGATATCCAGGTACAAGAAGCTCAAAGGACTCCTGGGAGATTCATCACAAACAGGAAGACACCACGACACACAGTCATCACTGATGACACACAGTCATCAGACTGACCAAAATAACCACCAAAGAGGCCCTCCTATGAGCTGTAAGGCAAAAGAAGCAGGAAACCTACAAAAGAAAACCCATCTGATAATGGCAGTCTTCTCAACTGAGACCTTACATGCAAGACGAGACTGGGGCCCAATTCTCACTGTTCTCAAACAGAATAAAGCCCAGCCTAGAATCTTTTACCCCACAAAACTATGTTTTGTATATGAAGGAGAAATAAAGACCTTCTCAGACAAGCAAAGACTGAGGGAATTCATCAAGACAAGACCTGCTCTCCAGGAAGTACTCAAAACAGTTTTACACACGGATCAGCAAAATAAACACCAAGAATATAAAACCATCCAACAGCTAAAGCTCAAAGGCCAGATACCAGAATGGCTCAGGAGAGAAAACAAAGCCACAAAGTTCAACTCAACAGGATGAGCAGAAATCTGCCCCACTTAATTCTCTCAATAACTGTGAATGGCTTGAACTGCCCACTAAAGAGACATAGGCTGGGAAAATGGATAAATACACACAAGCCAAGTATCTGCTGTCTTCAGGAAACACATCTAACCCACAAGGATGTATTCAGACTCAAGGTGAAGGGATGGAAAACAACATTTCAAGCAAAGGGAAGCCAAAAGAAAGCTGATGTGGTGGTTCTGATTTCAGATAACTTAGTCTTCAAATCAACAAAAATGAAGAAAGACAAAGAGGGTCAATATATAATGGTGAAGGATATAATTCAACAAGAAGACATAACAATTCTAAATATTTATGCACCTAACTCAGGTACACCCAGATTCATAAAGCAAATCCTACTGGATCTAAACAAAATGATAAACAGCAACCCCATAATAGCCAGAGACTTCAACACTCCTCTGACAGAACAGGACAGATCCTCCAAACAGAAAATAAACATAGAAACAATGGACTTACACAAAACTCTAGAACAAATGGGCCTGACTGACATTTATAGAACATTCTACCCCCAAACCACTGAATGTACATTTTTCTCATCAGCTCATGGGACATTCTCTAAGATTGATCATATCCTAGGCCACAAAGCATGTCTCAAAAAATTTTAAAAATAGGAATTATATCATGTATCCTCTCAGACCACAGTGGGATAAAATTAGAAATCAACTCTAACAGAAACTCTCACCTTTACACTAAGTCATGGAAGCTAAACAACCTTTGCTGAACAATTATTTCGTTAAGGTGGAAATCAAGTTAGAAATCAAAAGATTCTTTGAACTAAATGACAAAGGGGACACAAGTTATCAAAATCTGTGGGACACAGCTAAAGCAGTCCTGAGAGGAAAACTCATAGCCATAAATGCCCACATCCAAAAGACAGAAAATCACAAATAAACAATCTAATGAATCATCTCAAAGAACTGGAAAAGGATGAGAAAACCAACCCCACACCCAGCAGAAGAAATAACAAAGATCAGAGCAGAACTAAATGAAATTGATAACAAAAAACTATACAGAAGATTAATAAAACAAAAAGTTGGTTCTTTGAAAAAATAAACAAAATTGACATCTCTCTGGCTAGATTAACAAGAAGCAGAAAAGAAATAACTCTAATAAGCTATATCAGGAATGAAGAAGGAGAAATTACAACGGATGCCACAGAATACAAAATATCATCTATGAACACCATAAAAACCTCTATGCACATAAACTGGAAAATGTGGAGGAAATGGACAAATTCTTAGAAACACACAGCCTCCCTAGGCTCAATCAGGAAGGAATAGAATTCCTGAACACACCAATATCAAGTACTGAAATTGAAACAGCAAAAAAACCTTCCTAAAAAGAAAAGTTCCAGACCAGATGATTTCACACCCAAATTTTACCAGGCCTACAAAGAAAAACTGGTGCCTGTCCTGCAGAAATTATTCCACAACATCAAGAAGGAAGGAATCCTCCCCAACACATTTTATGAAGCCAACATCGCCCTGATACCAAAACCAGGAAAGGCTGCAACAAAAAAAGAAAACTATGGACAAATATCCCTTATAAATATAAATGCAAAAATTCTCAGCAAAATCCTAGCAAACTGAAATCAAATGCTTATCAAAAAAATAATCCATCATGACCAAGTGGGCTTCATCCCAGAGATACAGGGATGGTTCAACACATGCAAATCTATAAATGTAATTCACTACATAAATAGAAGCAAAAACAAAGACATGATTCTCTCAATAGATGCAGAAAAAGCATTAGACACAATTCTACATCCTTTTATGATAAGAATGCTTAACAAAACAGGCATAGACAGGATTTACCTAAAAATGATATAAGCCACATATGACAAACCCACAGCCAACATCATACTGAATGGGGAAAAATTGAAAGCATTCCCACTTAGGACTGGAACCAGACAAGGTTGCCCTCTATCACTGCTTCTATTCAATATAGTGCTGGAAGTCCTAGCCAGAGCAATCAGACAACAGAAGGAAATCAAGGACATCCAAATGGGGACAGAAAAGGTCAAACTATCTCTCTTTGCTGATGATATGATCTTAAATCTAGAAAACCCCAAAGATTATGCCATGAGACTACTGGAATTGATAAACAAATTCAGCAAAGTCTCAGGTTACAAAATCAATGTACACAAATCAATAGCATTCCTCTACACCAACAGCAGTCAAACTGAGAACCAAATCAAAGACTCAATGCCCTTCACAATAGCAATGAAGAAAACAAAGTACTTAGGAATATATTTAACTAAGGAGGTAAAAGACCTCTACAGGGAGAACTAAGAAACACTGAGGAATGAAATAGCAGAGGAAGTAAACAGGTGGAAAATTATACCATGCTCATGGGTCAGCAGAATCAAATTGTTAAAATATCTATACTACCCAAAGTTATCTAGAGATTCAGTGCTATCCCTATTAAAACACCAACATCATTTTTCACAGATCTAGAAAAAATAATTCTACATTTCGTGTGGAACCAGAAAAGACCCTATATAGCAAAAGTGATCTTAAGCAAAAAGAACAAATTGGGAGGCATCGATTTATCAGACTTCAAACTATACTACAAGGCTATAGTAACTAAAATAGCATATTACTGGCACAAGAATAGAGACATGGACCAATGGAACAGAACTAAGAACCCAGATATAAAACCATCCTCATATAGCCATCTAATCTTTGACAAAGCAGACAAAAGTATACCCGGGGGAAAATAATTCTTTTTTTTTTTTTTTTTTTTTTTTGAGAGAGAGTCTCACTTTGTTGCCCAGGCTAGAGTGCCGTGACGTCAGCCAAGCTCACAGCAACCTCAAACTCCTGGGCTGAAGCAATCCTTCTGCCTCAGCCTCCTGAGTAGCTGGGACTACAGGCATGTGCCACCATGCCCAGCTAATTTTTTTCTATATATATTTAGTTGGCCAGTTAATTTCTTTCTATTATTAGTAAAGACGGGGTCTCGCTCTTGCTCAGGCTGGTTTCGAAC
>CAUYRT010009801.1:0-16857 GCA_963574885.1 Lepilemur ruficaudatus | reverse complement strand
CTAGGCATCTATGGCAGGTGAATGCCATTTTTATGAAGATATTTAGTATAAGGAGTGCCAAGGACAGGCACTGAAGAGAAGTAGTGGAGCACAACATGAGATCTACCTTGGTGATTGGGAGATCGGTGATTCTATGAGACTTTTTCCAAACTTTGTGTCAAAATCAGTTTCTTTTTCCTTGCTTTAAGTTGTATAAATTGTATTTGGGATGAAATGTCCAAGCCTTGCAATATCATTCTGTGGAAAAATGCTGTTGATGAATTAATCTCATCTTTTCTCAATTCGTTTGTTTTGTTTTCCATGGCAGATGATCAGGGTTCATAAATCTATAATACAATGCCGAATTTCCGAAGTTCTCCTTGCCCCATAGTTGTAGTCATTAGGAAAAGTTATGGAATGTATATGTTTATTTATTTATTTTCAAAAATGGATACCTTCAGGCAGCTATGGGGAAAGATTCTCACACCTCATTTTGGTTGCCCTTCTCTTTTCTACCTCTGCATCCCTAGAAGGAGATATACTACCCATGATTGGTTGGGTTCATGGATCACAGACTTAGAACCTGAAAGGGGAGCTTTGACATTGCTGATTATAGGGGTTAAGGTTACAGACTATGAGGGAATTGCATTTGTGTATGTGGTTTCTTCCATGCCAACGATGAGTTAAGGTGGATTTGGAATCTCATAGGTAGCCTAGGTAAGTTCTACTCCAGGCCTTTGGGTCTCTTTTCTCACTGTATTTCCTGAATTTTTAAGCTGGACTTTTTTCTAGGCCTACCTTATTGTCCCATCTGATTGGTAAAATCTGAAAGCAGAATAAAAGTTTAGGTGAAAATGGTCAAGGAACGCTATTCATCCTATGTGGTTTCTGTATCATAGGAATAAATTTAGCCTGGACAAGTTGAAACATCTGGTGTTTAGGAATCTGTTAGTTCTTTTTTTCCCAACTATATGTGAAAGTTAATTGGTATTTAATTGTTACTTGGGTCAGGACTTAAAATTCCATGACCTGGTAAACCATGCATCATTAATATGTGATAAAATGATATGCTATTATGCTCACTTGAGCTTATTAACATGTTGTATTTTTGAATCATCAGTACATTTTACAACTGAAATTAAAATATCCAAAAGTATTTTCCATGAGGGTATCAAATCAAAATTTTTCCAATCATTACAGAGAAACTTATTAGAGTCACTGATGATGAATGGTCTTAACACCGTTAGTTTTGCTAAGAATAATAAACTTTTGAAAGAAACATTGCAGGATGCAGCTTTGATATGGAACATCTCTCAGGAGTATCCATGATCCTGCAAATTGTCAAAAGAAGACAACAAGCTTTCCATGACATTTTCCTATGGGTATATTCTTGTCAATATTTAATATATGGTTTACTATAAATATAATTCTGATTTTTTTTACATCAGATTTGCTTCCTTCCTGGCCAAAATTACTTCCATTGAAGGTGGTTCCAGTTTCTACAGTAAAAATTCTACTTCAGTAGAGTCAGTGGTGTCTGTGTCTTAAATAAGTGTCAGTGGTCTTAAATTTTTTTTCCATTTGAAGGAAAGTAAATATTTTTAGTTTTGTGTTCTTAAAGTTCCAACTAGACTGTGAAACTTACATATCTCATGGAAGAGAACTTAATTCCAAATAAATTTAAAATATACTTAGAAAACATTGAAATTTGTAAGTGCATTTAGATTTCAATATATGCAATATATTATTTTTTAATTTACTTTTTATTTTAATCAAATTTATATATGCATGTGGTTTAAAGTATCAAACAGTTCCATTAGGTTGGCTACAAAAACAGCAATTTCCTGTATTTTTCCCCAGACCATTTCCTGTTGCCCAGATGCAACTACTTCCAACTATATTAACTGATTCTTTTAAGATCTCTCCGTGTCTCTGAATTACATGCTTATACTGCTATTTCTTGATTTTTTTATTAATAGGCTTTATATATTGACTTCCTACTATAGAAGATGAGAATTTGGCTTTCTTTCATTTTCCGGCCCCTATCACACACGTGCACACTTTTTTTTTTTTTTTTTTTTTTTTTTTGAGACAGAGTCTCACTCTGTTGCCCGGGCTAGAGTGAGTGCCGTGGCGTCAGCCTAGCTCACAGCAACCTCAAACTCCTGGCCTCAAGCAATCCTACTGCCTCAGCCTCCCAAGTCGCTGTGACTACAGGCATGTGCCACCATGCCTGGCTAATTTTTTCTGTATATTTTTAGTTGGCCAATTAATTTCTTTCTATTTATAGTAGAGATGAAGTCTCGCTCTTGCTCAGGCTGGTTTTGAACTCCTGACCTGGAGCGATCTGCCCGCCTCGGCCTCCCAGAGTGCTAGGATTACAGGCGTGAGCCACCGCGCCCAGCCACACGTGCACACTTTTAAGCTCTCATCCTTTTGGAATGGTATATCATAATTTTGATTAAATGAATATTCATGTTTATTATATTATGGCTAAGTGAAAGCATTCAGAACTCAGTTATACACTATACAGGAATTGCTTTATCTTTCCTTCCAACATTTTGTTTTCTTTAGCATTAATAATAATCTATTTTCTTTTACTGGGTTTTTTTTTTTTTTTATGTATGTAACACTAATTCAATGCCTCCCAGTTGTATAATGTGCCCCTTAATATTCGCAGGAATTTTATATGGTCTATCAATTTTATCTTCTTCAAGAAATCTCTCCCAGAGCCTTCTGACCAAATCCTACCAACTAAAAGAGTTGAGGGAGCTACCTTGTAACTCCAAAATTTTTGAGGGGCTCCGCAAAGGAAGCCCTCAAAAGCTTGCTTGTTATATGCTGCCTGCAGTTGAGGAACCCTGTGGACTAGTGCCTTACACCTGAGAAAGCCAAAACAGCTTGTTCCAGATGACTGCCCACTCAGCAACAGCAGGGTAAGGAACAAATGTCACATGTTGACATATCTGGGCCTTGCAAAAGAAAGGAATCCTTAAATGTTTATTTATCCAAAGGTATATTGTAATCCAAGTCTTAAATATTATGGCTTACATATTATGGTATGATAGGTACTAGGGTAGAGTATTTGTTTTATTTCAATTTTAAGTGATTTTTAAAAAAGTAGCATGTATGAAGTAGAAGTAGCAGGTCTGAGAGATAATAATCCACCTGTCCCCTGCCTACTTCTAGGGCTGTATTACAAGTGGCAGCTCTGCTCCCACAATCCACAGGAAAAAGATCGACCCTCCTCGGTACAATTTGGATCTTAGGTAGATAAAGAAGGATCGACAGAGCCCTTTCCTCTCCCCTCCCTTATCTCTGTGTTTCTACTGTGCATGACATGCAGAAGATTGGAGACAGTCACAAACCATGTCAGAGTGTGTTGTACAAGCACAATTGAGTTAGATTTTATTTCCAAAGGTCATTTTAAAATTTATTCATGAGGATTAGTTCTTTTCCTTACCAGTGGATGAAACTTTGGCAGGGCTATGTCTCTTAAGCTTTCACTGAAAGGGTCCCGTCATCCTCCTTGGGAGCTGCCTTCATCAAGATTTTTGGAATGCTGTATTATTTGAGTTGATTCTAATTTTTTAATCTTTGCTTTCCTAATTCACATGTCGGTTTGGCTCTGAGTAGCTCACATTTATCTTTTGACTCTTCAATTTATTGTAACATTTCTGCTTTATCATTAAATTACAAGAACTTTTCTTATGTCAATGTACTTTGAGCTGATCAATTTTTATAAAAAAAACATCTTTAGAAATCACTGCTTGGGGAGTCTATGTTTTAGGAAGTCACAACATATCATTAATAATTTCATTTTTATGCTTGTATTGGCATTATAAAAAGATAATATTCATGTTGTAGAAAATACAAATTGGGTGTTCAGGAGTAAAGGGGCAACACATCTTCAATTTACTATGAAATGGTTCAGGAAAAAAATCCTCTGTATTCTAGTCTTACAACTTTTCAGTAAATTTGAAATTATTTAAAAGAAAAAGTAAACAGAAAAAAAAGTATACATCCCAACAAATAATAGGTCACAAGAAACTGGGATGTGAAGTAAAAATTTGTTTTTTGTGGGTTTTTGCATTAAGAGCTAAATTACTGTAGAGAAGAGAGAGAGAGCACTCTAGTAGAGATTTCTGGAAATTACAGTTTCTTTGTACTTTATCATTTCACAGTGCATAAAAATGTAAATGAGACAGGAGTAGATAGAACCTCTTTCTATCACAGTCACTTGATGATGAAAGTTGAAGTTAATCAGACTTATCTGGGTAAGGCCTCAGATCCTCTGAAATGTATGGAAAGCTCCAGGCTTTACTAGTTCCTGGTAAAGAGTAGATACTAATAAATGTCGAATAAATGAGTATTACATGAAATGAATAAATGAATGAATATTGTATATAAACCCTGTGCCCCTTCAAAATATCAAATAATGGTAGATGCTACTCTTACTATTCTTAAAAGATAATATTAATATATAAAAATTATTAATAAATATCCTGTATAATGAGGTGCTTAATTGGATTTAAAAATCTGATTAACATATTAAGATGTTTTAGCCATGATTATTTCAATTAATTAACTTATGGAATAAAGAAGGGACTTAACTATGAATTTCCATATGGCAATAACTTTAATTTCTTATGCAATTTTTCCCATCATTGAACCTAGGATTGTGGCTGGCATATGAAACACACTCAACAGATATTTATCGAATGAAGAATTGCAATCTAAAGGGATGTGTGTTAGTGTGTATGAGCATATGTGTGCAGTACTTACCTACTAAGGAGGAGACAAAGCCTGAGCTTGAGCAAAAAAGTGTTATAAGCAATTTTTAGTCCCCTTACCTGAAACCATTTCTACAACTAGGAGAAATGACTAAACTATTTAATCATTGTAAGTGTGTTTTATAGCCATTAAGCACCCAGAACCCCCCTTCATCAATATTCTTTATATTAATAGATGACCAAAGATAATTTGAATAATTTTACTAGGATTTGAATAATCTACAACAGACAGGGGCAGTGAGAACAAGGTGCTCAGATCCTCCAGAATATTGCCGTACACTATTTGGCTCTCCTTTATTTTGAGTGTTTATTTGGGATATTATTGATACACAAAAGTTTGCAGACCTCAGACAGTGTTGTTAACAATGTCCTCCTCACAGTTCATTGTATAATCATCAGAAGCTATGAACTTGACACTGTTGAGCTCTGAGAGCGTTAGAGAGCCTGAGATGAGGATCCATTCACAACCTTGTGTGTACAGCTTGAAATGAACTGAAATGTACGACTTGAATGCTATGTCTTGTCAAGACACAGCACCCAACAGGACAGGAGGCAACAGATAAGCCTGAAGTTGATTCCATATGGTAATATTTCACTTACCATCATTTTCATTTCCTTTTAAAAAAATTGTTATTCATTTGTTTATTTGTATTCTCTTTTTGAAATATCTCTAGGGGCGGAGAGAACCCAAAGCAATTAAGTTAATAAACAATCATTTTATTTTCCATTATTCATCTGAATTTAATTAGTTAGAATATTCCTGCTAAGGAATTCACACTGACACTTGTCTTTATTCCTTTCACTTGGACAGATTTCAGAATTTCAGAAACATTTCAGAAACAAAAATGTTTCTGAAAAGACATAGTTGTGGTTGATTGTTTACAGTGTTAAGGACAGAATTATTTAGCTGGATTGTTTAGAACTAGGGCAAATTATAGGTTTGGGAAATGTCCACTTATGAAAGTTCTTCCAGGTACCTTGTGAGATATTTTATTAAAGGCATTTGTGTTTAGTATAAAATATTCATTAAGATAAAATTACATATAAGCCTCTTAAATTTCTAGTTGTATGTATGAAAATCAGCAAATCTCAAATTCACTGCTCCATATTTGCATATTTGCTTTTAATTTTTTTTCTGAATACATACAAATTATGAAAAAATATAAATCCAGAATCTTGTAATATATCAGACTGAGGTCCAGCTATCATAAGCTGTTTTCTCCTCTGATTACAATTTTGCATATAATTTGTTCCTACATTTTATCATGTCTCTTTTCAATTCATATTGATGTTAAGTGAATAAATAAAAAGCTATGTAAAATTTCTTTCCCATAAGGAAAAGAGATGCTTAACAACAAATAAATAAATAATCCCAAACCCTGGATTTTGCTTTGACATTTTTTCAAAGCAGTTATGTTTACTTAATGGTTTTCATAAATTAGATTTTTTTGGATTGTTCCTACATTTAGTCACAGAATATAGTCTAAGTTCTTCCTGCTTGAAAAATACCAGTCCTCTTGGCTCCCATTTTTCTATGTTTATGGAGACATTTGATGCTTATGAAATAAAATACAAGTATCTCTTAAATGAAGGAAATGCTGTCCATTCATTCAGAAAGTCTCAGTGGGAGGGAGGGATTAATATATGTTTTTATGCTAACTGTCTGAGTCTAATTTCACAAGCCATCAACACTTTGAAAAGGGAAATTAATTTGAATGTCAGATTTATTCTAGAAAGTGAGATGAAATAATGGTAAATATTTTTGGGTTGCCTTAGAAAGAGATTATTGAAAGATGGGTCTCTATTATTGATTAAAAAGGAGAACATCTTATTTTGAAAAGCTTCTGTTGACACCTTTGCCCACTTTTTAATGGGTTTGTTTGAGTTTTTCTTGCTGATTTGCTTGAATTCTTTGTAGATTCTGATTATTAGCCCTTTATCAGATGTATAGCATGTAAATATTTTCTCCCATTCTGTTGCTCTGTTGATTGTTTCCTTGGCCGTGCAGAAGCTTTTTAATTTAATCAAGTCCCGTTTATTTATTTTTGTTATTGCTGTTATTGCCCTTGGGGTCTTCTTCATAAATTCTTTGTCTAGGCTGATATCTGGAAGAGTTTTTTCCACATTTTCTTCTAGAATTCATGTTTTCATGTCTTAGATTTACTAATGGCCAATAAACATATGAAAAATGCTCAATGTCACTAATCATCAGAGAAATGCCAATCAATGAGAATGGCTTTTTTCAAAAAGTCCCAGAACAATAGAAGCTGGCATGGAGGCAGAGAGAAAGGGACATGTATACACTGTTAGTGGGAATGCAAATTAGTGCAACCTCTATGGAAAATAGTATGGAGATACCTCAAAGAACTGAAAGTAGACCTACCATGTGATCCAGCAATCCCACTACTAGATATTTACCCAAAGGGAAGAGAAGTGATTTTATCAAAAAAGACCCTTGCACTTGAATGTTTATTTCAGCACAATTCACAATTGCAAAGATGTGGAATCAGCCCTAGTGCCCATCAATGCATGAGTGGATTAATAAAATGTGGTATATGTACACCATAGAGTACACTTAGCTATAAAAAAATGAATTAATACCCTTTGCAACAATCTGGATGGAACTGGAGACCATCCTCCTAAGTGAAGTATAGCAGCAATGGAAAAACAAACACCGCATATACTCATTATTAAATTGGAACTAACTGATCAGCACTCATGTGTACAGGTGCAAGTAAAACTCAACAGAAATCATAAAAGTGCAGGTGGGTGGGGGAGGAGGAGATGGGTGAAATCATACCTAATGGGTACAATGTACACCATTTGGGCAATGGGCACACTTATCACTTTGACTCAAAAAGTAAAAAAGCAATCCATGTAATCAAAACATTTGTACCCCCTTAATATTCTGAAATAAAATAAAGAATAAATAAGTGTGAGAAATTGAAATTAAAACATAATAACAATAAAAAGGAGAATAAGGAAAGGTGGAACTTCCTTATAATATTTATAAACAATTTCAATTTTTTTCCTAATTGTCCTTAGGGAATTAGCAGGCCAAATTTCCCTAAACTACGTAGTTATATATAGAGTAATATTTATTAAAAATAGGGGAAAAATAGCATATGTACAAAATGTGAAACGAGATGTATATAACTAAGGTTAACTGTAGAGAGATACATAATTAAAATCAGGGTCCATGATGCTAAAATACAGAAGGCCATGTTCTTACTTGGCTACAATTTCTAAGACCATAAACTAGACTCTTACGTGTCTGCCAAATGAAAATAATTGCTTGGTGTGTGGTGATTATTCAATAGATGATAAAGATAAAATATGAACTGTGAAAGATAGTTTTGCTTCTCTTTTAACTTTTTAATTATATTTTAAAAAATATTATAAGACAGGCAGACATTAGAATGTTTATATTAGAAGCAACAAACCTCAGATTTAATCTAAGAGATAAACTATGAAATCAAATGGTAGAGTCAAGGATCAATTATTAAGGGATTAAGAGGGACCTATTCTAAGCAGATCAATTGCTACATCCTCATAATAAGAGGAGATTAGGATACAGGCACACAGAGACGAAAGACCATGTGAAGACACAGGGAAAAGATGGCCATCTTCAAACCAAGTAGACAGGCCTCAGGAGAAACCAACCCTGACAACACCTTGATCTCTGACTTATAGCCTCCAGAATTTTGAAACAATAAATTTCTGTTGTTTAAGCAAAAAAAAAAAAAAATAGTAATAATAACAGCAATGATAATGACAGTAACATTGACACACTATTATTAACAATAAAAACTAACAACTATTTATGAAGAAGACGTAGACAATTAGAGTCAGAACCAGGATGTTAAATCAAGCCTATCAGTGCCCAACACCATGTTCATAATGACGGCAGAGAAGGCAAAAGTTGGAGCAGGCTCAGTGTTCTGTCTGAGCCACATAAATCCCAATGCTTAGTATGAGGCTGGCACCTCCTCCACAGGGCAGTCTTTTGTTTCCATACTCATGACTTCCATAGGGACCCTTTTTAACACTACTGCTTGCCAACCTTCTAGGGCATGACCAGGTTAGGACAACTCTTAAGATCGCCAGTCATATGATCTGTTCCTGAAGAAAATAGTTAACATGGCATAAACGAATAAATACATTTAGTCCTTGCTTATGCCAGAAAAAATTAAATTCCTCATGTTTCCATAAGCTAAATATCAAAACAACAACCACAAAAACAAAACTACACTACTCTTTCAGAATGAAGGTCTATTTGTGCTTTAGATATCCGAAAATTATGAGCTGGCTTCTGAAATAAACAACTATGAATTCAAGGTATTGTGCCCTAGACATTATAGAGATATTTTTTCATCATCTTTATTATTGATAATTAACCTTACTGTGAAATAGAATTTATATTATTTTTTAATTATGGAGGCGTTTTTCTTTGCATTCATGGCAGCACTCCCCAACATTTTTGGCACTAGGGACGAGTTTCACGGAAGACAATTTTTATACAGATGAGGGCAGGGAGCTCAGGCTGAGATGCCAGTGATAGGGAGCAGTTGTAAATACAGATGAAATGTCTTCGCTGGCTTACCCGCTGCTCATCTCCTGCTGTGGGTCCTCCCAGTTCCTAAGTTTCATGGAAGGCAATTCTTCCACGAGGGAGGAGGGGTTTGGCGGCAGAGATCTGCAGCCAGGCCCTGTCCCTAACCAACCATGGATCGTTCTATGGCTTGAGAGTGGGGGACTGCAGTTTTAGGACATACTATCTTCCCTTGCTTCATTGTCCAATTGAGGAAATTACAGGATGACAGGTTCTAGTAAAATAATCATATCATGCTTCTGAATGTAATCCCCTAATAGGATCAATATTAATGGATAAAGAGTATGTCTGACACTATGCAGGACATGCTTGGCCCACAGATTTTAACAAGAATAGTTAACCCTCATCTATCACTTACCAAATTCTAGATAGTATTCAAAATGGTTTACATACATTGATTCATTTAATCCTCACAACAACCTTATAAAATTTCATTATCATCTACATTTTAAACATGATGAAACTGAGGCACAGAGATATTAATAACTTGCCTGATATTTCAAGATAGGACAGCTACCAAACAGCAGAGCTGGAATTCAAATCTAGGCATTCTGGCTCCAAGATCTATACCCTTAATTTTTACTTTATAGCTCTTATCTTTAAGCAAATCAATTTCTTTATACTCTAAGTTGAAATGCAAATGCTATTGACCGTTTTCAATATTTTTTTAAGATCAAAAGATCTGGGGGTCAAAAGTAAGACTTTACATGTCACATCAAGATTGTATTAAAATATCTTAACTGTGTAATCAAATGTATCCTACTAGTGAGGTATAGGAAAACACTCTTGCAAGGCAAGAGTGACACCATCTTGAATCGAAACCGCCACGGTAACCTGTTTGATGTCTGCACACCAAGGTGTTATGCAGCAAGGTCTTTAAACAATGCCTGTAGTGTGGACAGACCCTTATTGAAATGTTTACCTCTTCTTCCCAGTGGTCATGAGTTTTGGCAAACAAGTCTGAGATGTGAACAGCTACACAAGTCTTTACCCTAAAAGTTTGCCATATAAAGGATACTTTCTGGAGGCTGGGTGTGGGGATCCACTGTCTCGTGGCCACCTGAGATATTGCTTCTGTTCGTAAGTCCCTATTAAATATTTCTTTCTTAGAAAATGGATTTGTCAGCCTCTTTCTTCAGCCTCTCTGCTCCCTTAGTCTTTGGGCAGTATATTTGCATAAACCTGCTCACCATAGAACATGAGGAAAAGAGCAATTTTTAAACATTTTTTTTCTTTCAAATTTTTTGTCGCTTTTAAAATGTCCACTGATGGCCTATGAGACTATGAGGTAGAGATAACTAATTTTAGTAGGAAGTCATTGAAACCCTTTTCTTTTGTAATGATTTTTAAGAAGTTTCAAGAAAAGTAAACTGACTGAAAATGGTCATTAATTTTAAAAACAAAGCTTTATTTTGTGTATGTGAGCAATCTCTGAATTCTCATAAAATACAAAGTAAACAATTTTTTTCTAATCATTTGATTTGGATGGGGATGGTTATCAGAAATTTCTTTATTTTTTTATATGCTTAAAAATGCAAACTAGTTACAAACTTCCCTATGTAAGAAACAAGCATTATATACTCACAAATACTAGTGGCAAGTCCAAATCCGACGGAATGAAGAAAATGCAACAGATGGAGTAAAGAAAAAGCGAAAATGTAACTTGAGGATCAGCAGAAGTCTATTGCCTCTTCTCTTCAAGCCCCTCATTATCATAGATTCAAAGGCAACAATTAATTAGTCCAATGACCGATTCCTCACAGTTTGGGGTTGGTGTGGTAGTTTTCTCATTAGTTGTTTAAACAGTGTCACATAATCTGTGGCTTTATTGAAAGAAATGTACAATTTTGAAGATTAGAAGGAAGGTAAAAAAATAAAATTCAACTCTCTGTAATACACAGGTAAGAATATTTACAGAAAGTCAGACATCCAGACTTTTTAGACTTTTATGTTATTCCTGAATTGAGAGGCTAATTTTTTTTGGAAGGCTAGTTATTCAGTTATAAATAGGGCTAACTAGCTGTCTGCCAAGAAGGGGCAAGAGGCTGTGAGAAGCTTAATCTGTGGAACTAAACTTGTCTCCCTTCTCACTAATAGCTTCTCTGTTAGCTTACTCTCAGCCTAAATTTGCCACCGTGAGAGATTTTCTCTAGAAAATTACTGACAAAATACAAACATATCATCAGATGTTCCCAGATCACCCAGAATCTCAAACAACACTACCTTTCTGTATATGACTCTTACATTGCTACAGACACAACCAGCTTTTCATCCATACAAAGCACTCATTGTACATGTACTCGCCTTTCATTTTCCTGTTTTTCATATTTTTTTTAAAAAAATTGATTCTTGTAATGCTCATATTTATAAGGCATAGTTTGACAAGGCACAAAAGATAGTGTCACCCTCCAGAGCAGGGGTAGGGTTGCTTACTGTCCAGTATAACTTGGATAGTGTTTCCATCGGGAGCAAAGTTTATGCAGGTTTTCTTGTAGACCATTACACAAGATTTGGATTCTCTAAACTCTGAGTTCCTCAGCTGTGCTACAAATGTACTGCATATGAAGCATCCACTTGGGCCTCTTCATGTCACCCTCTTGAAACTTAGAAGAAAAAGAGAACTGACTCAAGCACAAAGGTCACACTTGCTTTGATCTTTTCTGAAGTAAGCAGAAATGCCTCTCCTTGGCTTTGCACCATGAGCATTTTATTTTATTCCACAAAGTTCAAGCTCTTCTGTTCTCAGAAGAAATCATGTTTGGCTATTAATTCCTGGTCTGTGTGGACAATGCTCTGCTGCAATAGGTCTTGAGTTTTATTTTTATTCATATCACAACCTTCTGAAGGAGTCAAGTTATATGACACAAAATCACCTTAGACTAGCGTAGATCTTGCATAGACATAATCTAAAGTCCAAACCCAACCTCCTTTGTGCACTGAAATATCTTCAGTTGCCTAGAGGTGACAGAAATGAGCGGAGGATTTCAAGCATTGATTCTTTTCATAGTACTACATTGCAGGTCAGATAATTTCCACTTAAATTTTATAAATTTTTTGAGAATATGTATATACTGTAGTTTAAACCCCACTGTTATTTTCATTCAACTCAGAGTCTCTTTGGGAGTTCCTCAAAGAGCATTCATGATACTGCTTTTATTTACTTATTTTAAAACTCTGAAAAAATGTTGCAGTATCACAGAAAAGGGAAAAATAAATTATACATATTTTTGAATGGGAAAAATCATTTGAATTAGATTTTGGGAAGAAAGAGGAAAGTCAATAAGGACAAAGTAATGACCACAAACATAAAAACAAAGGTGTAGAAATGCTGACCAGTTGGAAAATGATATAGAATCTGGTGTATGCCAGGTTCATAAGGGAACAGTGGTAGTAAAAGATGTAAATGTATACTGGGTGTGGATTAGATAGGCCTTGTATGTCATGCTAATCGGTTTGAATGTTATATTGTGGTTAGCGGAAAATTCTTGAAAGATTTAAATCAATTTAATAACAAAATGAGTGTTAGAGATTATTTTTATAAGAGGGTATAAGAGCAGATTGAAGGAGGATATTGTAAAGAACCTCTGAGAAGAAGCCATCAGAAAAGAGTTGATACGCTCTGTGTGCTCCTGGCACAAAAGACAGCAAGTGCACAAAATCCTAAGAAGTGACCTAGTAGGGAAGCGTCTATCCAGGGAATAACATGATCCGATTGACCTTTATAAAAGATAATTCTTGCTGTTTTGTACATGGGAGACTAGAAATCAAAACACAGTTCATTAACAAGTCAATAATCATAGTAGTCTGACAGGAAAATGAAGAATATGAGCCAGACAAGGCTGTGGAAAACTGGAAAGCACATGTCCCCTCTGATGGCATTTAGGGCTATTCAGGTACAGCCATTATGAGGAGTTGTGGTCTCGAATGGCCACATCTTCAAATATTTTAAGTTAGAACATAAACACAGACTATACGTGAAAGCTCCTGAAGTTTTTTAGACATTGGTACTAAATCTTTTTTTTTTTTTTTTAACACCAGCATGTTAACTGAAACACACCTGCTAACAAGATTGAGTGCTTGAGCTTCAGGTTATCTATCAAAGGACTTAGATAACTAGTCCAGCTGTTCATCTCATTTATGATGCATCCCCTTTGGAAGGGACGGGAGTGCCTTGAGTTACGTCCCTGCCTGCAGATCTCAGCTGATACCATCTCAATCATCAAAGATGGACTACTAGCATTTAGCCTGAAAATAAAAAAAATAGATTGGAGTCTCAATTCCCTCTTTCCCAGAAGCTCTTTGGCTCTAGTGGAAATAACCCACCCTCTTCTTGCCAAACTTCAACATTTCACAGAAGAAGGATTATAAGGGTAGGGTGGCTTTCATTAAACCAAAACTGTGTCTTGTTAAATTGTACCATGCAAATAAGAACATTCAAAGAAAAAATCTAAAATAGATTACAAAGCACAGGACAATGTAAAGCTAAGTGTAGATACAATGATAGAGCCTTGTTTGAATGAAGCACTGGCTATCTCTTTGTTCCATTCTATATAAACATCGTTGAAAGGGTTGTTGCAAACAAAAGGCTAGTTCATGCATGCCTCTGCTCTCAAGAGATATAGGAATGCTAAAGACCCATGAAGAATTATCTCTCAATATATGTGAGCTTTAAATTTGCTAAGCTAATTTTGTCGTGATACATATATTTTGTGGTTCTTTTACCTACTCCAGCATGCCATGCCCTTTTCTGACTGCAGGACCCATTCACTTCCCTTTGTCCGCATCTCTGTTTATCTGCTCCTTCAAGCTGCTCAGATCTCAGGTTAAATTACTTCCCCATCAGGAAGTTACTACCTCATCTGAAATACCCCCTTCATTTCTACTGTTCTCTATCACCACGGTTATTTCTTTCAAAGTACTCATCACATTCTGAAAGGACATTTTTCTGTATCTTTTGTTTATTTGTACTGAAACAAACATTAAAATGTAAATACCGTGAATGCAGAGGGCAGGTCATTCTTGTCCCCATTGTCTTTCTATTGCCTGGAACAGTACCTCATACGTAGGAGGCTCTCAAAAACAAAACAATGAAACAAACAAACAAACAAAAACCCAAACTGAACAATCAAACAAACAAAAGCACTTGCTAAAGGACTCTTGAATTAATCCAAAGAATGCAACATTGTGGGCAAGAAGAGATAGAAAATTGTAACAGGAGATGGGCTAAAGTGGCTAAAAGAGGCAATCTGGGCGTATCTAGAATACACAAAATTACAAAACATTTTTGAAACCCAGGATATAGCAAATATTATTCTAACAATTTTCACACATTTTTAAAAATAGTTCTTATTTCCTCTGAAAAAAATGCCATATCATTTTTACCTTATTGAAATATGGGTACGTTTTAGACTGATTTAAGATAGACCCTTTTTCCACTCAAACAAAACCCACAATTTTTTATATAAAGTGAATTACATAAAACCAGGGATCATGTTTATGTTTTTCCTTTTTAATAGCATGTATCTCAATGTCTGCCACATAATGTGTAATCAGTAAATATTTGTTAATCAATGGAGTATTGAAGAGGAATTATTTAAGCCTGTTATAGCCATAGTGACTGCCTTCATATTCTTAATTCTTCAAATGCAGGCTTGGTATGGTTGGAATATTGCCCAAATTAACTGACCGTTTTCTTTAGTAAGTAATTTAAACATCATAAATTTTATCTTAGTGAGAAAAGTATAAATCGCTCTTAGAATGATCTTGATGCTTTACCAAAATAGTCTTTTGGGGACTGGCCCGAAGTCACCCTAGCCGGATTCTGGTCTAGTGGATTACATCTTTTCTGGGGCTCTTTCTAGGCTCCAGTATGCCATATATCCTGGGGGTACTTAAGGTCTCTTTTCTCCAAAGAGCAACTAATGTTCCATGTTTTAACTAATGTGGCTTGAGGTATGATTACTCTAAAAGTTTTATAATTTTATAAGACTTTAATTGGCAATAATCATATCTTAGATAGACCTCAATGGCTACCATATTGCCACGGTGCAATGCTATAAGACTCTAAAAGCAAAATAAGTAGAGGAAATAGTCAACCTCAAGATAGAGAAAAATTATTACTGAGATAGTCGTGAGATGCACATAAGAAATGACTTCAAGACTGAGATGATCCTCTGTGTTTCTACAATGTATGTCCTTTAAATGGTAAGTTATTTCATCTGCAGGCAAATAGGACTTCATAAGACTTAGGAATAAGGTAAATTGCTCAAAGGCTTTATAGGGATATCCAACAGTTTTGATAAACTTTTCTTTTTTGATTCATCTGATTGGTAAATCTATACTTTTAAAAATATGAATCAAGCCAGTACTTCTAGTTAGTACTAAGAGCTGTTGCTTAGTAGACTTCGCATTGCATGTGATGCATTTGAAAGTTCAGAAGATTGACTCATCAACTCCTTTTTTCACCCACTCCCTCCTCACTGTGAAAAAATATGCTTTCACAAAAAAACAAGTTTTAAGTATAGACAGAGGGAAAATGACCTCATTCTTATAAACCAGTGATACGTGAATCAAATTTAAAACTTTTTACATTTCTTAGGAACAATGTAAAAAGAAAATAATATACTTTGCAAATCTCCTATTTTAAAGATCCCTGGTGAGATTTATAAAACTGTTTTTCTCCCAGTCAAGTAAAAATTGCTGAAATTCACTTTTTGTATCCTTCAATATTTGCATTTCATAGCTGGGTTAAAAATGAAAAAGCAGAACTATTTAAATAAACATTTTTAATAATTTAGAAATGAATTATGAGACTTTGAAACAATATATATTAATAACAATATGTATTATTAAACAGCATTTAATTTCGGTTAATTGTGAGGGTTTCACAGTGAGCAGTGAAGATTGAGTAAACTTGTAAGACATCCATTCCATGTTCTAACAGATCTCAACTCAAACTTTCAAATAATTTTGAACACTTTCATATCCAAGTCACAAGAAATAGAAAAATACTCACTCTGCTGCCCGGGCTAGAGTGAGTGCCGTGGCGTCAGCCTAGCTCACAGCAACCTTAAACTCCTGGGCTCAAGTGATCCTACTGCCTCAACCTCCCGAGTAGCTGGGACTACAGGCATGCGCCACCATGCCCGGCTAATTTTTTCTATATATTTTTAGTTGTCCAATTAATTTCTTTGTATTTATAGTAGAGACGAGGTCTCGCTCTTGCTCAGGCTGGTTTCGAACTCCTGACCTTGAGCAATCCTCCCGCCTCGGCCTCCCAGAGTGCTAGGATTACAGGCGTGAGCCACCGCGCCCGGCCGACATCTTGGATTCTAACATTACTTTGCCACCAACACAGATCTCATTGATTATGGCTTTAACTGCTATAAATAATGCTGATGACTCCCAAAGTTTTACCTACAGCTTTGACCTCTCATCTAAGCCCAAGAAATAGAAAAATACCTCAAGACCAAG
>CAUYRT010009799.1:0-40022 GCA_963574885.1 Lepilemur ruficaudatus | reverse complement strand
AAAATGTGGTGTGTATGTGTGTATACATACCTACTATGGGGTACTACTCAGCCATAAAGAGGGATGAAATAATGTCATTCACAGCAACTTGGATGGAACTGGAGACCATTATCCTAAGTGAAGTACCTCAAGAATGGAAATGCAAACACCACATGTTCTCACTAATAAGTGGCAACTAGAGGGTGGGTACACATAGACACAAAAAGACATAAAGGACATTGGAAACTAAGGAGGGGAGAGATTGGGTGGGAGGTAAGGGATAGAAACTTACCTATCAGGTACAATGAACACTGTCCTGGTGGTGGGCACACTGAAAGCCCTGACTTCAGCAGTATACATTCTATGCATATAACAAAAACATTTGTATCTTCTTAGTATTTAAATAAAAAGAAAACTTTGAAGTAATCTTGACTCCATCCAGTTTAGTCACATCCTACATCCAATCCATCATTAAATCTTGCTGGCTTGATGCTCAACATACATCCAGAGTTTGACCACATCTCTGCCTCCACTGCTAACATCCTAATCCCAATCACCGTAAGCTGCTGCCTAGATTGCTGCAATGTCCTCCACACTGTTCTCTCTATTTTCACCATTGCCCTTCTACATTTGATTATCTGTGTGACACAAATTGGGTTGTTTTTTCGAATGCAAAAGAGATCATCTGTTTCCTCTTCTCAGAACTCTCAAATGTCCAGTGATTTGCCTTCTCACTCAGAGTGAAAGTCAAGGCCTTTACTATGTCCTACAAGGAACTTAATGGTATGACTCCGTTTTTCACCACTGCCCTACCCCATTCACTCTTCTCCTGCCATATTTCTCAAGCAAGAGTAGTTATCGCCTGCCTCCAGACTTGCGCATTTGCTGCTCCTTCTGCTTGGGACTTTTTTCCCCTAGATACTTCTATGGCTCACTCCTTCTTAATCTTTGGGCATCAACTCAAATGTTTTCTATCATGAAGTATTTCCTGATTATTATGCAGAAAATAGTCACATGTGCACACACAGCATTCCTTATCCCTCTAGCCTGCTGTAATTTTATCCCTAACACATAACATCAGATGTATTTTGTCTTTGTTTATTACCTATATCCTTTCAGTGACATAAAAACACAATGAAACCAGGAAACTTTCCTGTTTTGTTTATTTGCTATACCGTTGGTGCCTAGGAAGAATGCCTGGTGGTACATGGAGGCACACAAAAAGTGTCTGATAAATGCACAGTTAATGAATGACTAAAAGAATAAAGGACCAAATGTATACATGAATGATGTATTTGGAAGGAAAAAAAATCAGACTATACAGCAAGTTCTACTCTTCCCTCTCACCAAAGAACTGGTGACAAAACTTGATCATTCCTGCGAGAGTTTGGTCTCTTGCTCCTACTCTGGGTCCTTTACTTTGTTCCAATCATTTTTGTTCTTCTATCTAGGCATTGCCATAAATCTGCATTTCTTTTCAGAACACTTACCACTTATAAGAGTCTTATAAGTTAACTTATTGAAAATTTATTGAAATCAATTTATTTCCTCCACAAAGTTTATTTCCTTTCAATACGCATAGTTCATTTCCGGTTACCTGTTGGTTTTCTTAACAGAGAATGCACTTATTCATTGATATGAGAAATATTATTGGGAAGCTATAATCTTATGTGCCAGGCAATGTTCTATGAAGTTATTTCTCTCTAAGCTGAGTGTCCTGTATCTTTTTTCCTGGCAACTGTGTTCTCTCTATGGGATCAGTGTTTCCCTGAAACATCAGTACTTTTCACATACTCTATTGATGGGAGGCACTTTCAACAGGGGAAAAAAATCATTTTCAGCCCAGAGTATACGATGAAAATAGATGTCCCACTTTCCAGAAACATTAACGGCCTGATACTTCCTGTGCACACCATTAAGTAAACTAGAAACATCAAGAAATGTTCATTAATGAGTCTTCATATCTAAGAAGATATCAGTTACAACATCATTAGCTCCGTTTAGAAACAAAAATAAAATTATTAAATAAGCCAAATATCAGAAATGACAGGTTTGGATATAATGAGAATTAAGTAGTGGAGAAAAAATTGTTTACATGGAAGTAAATGTAGAAAAGAGGCAAAAATAAAAACCAGGAGCCTCTTCACAATGGCTCTTGGTCATCTGTCAGATGCCTCTTATAGCGTCTGAGTTCTGTTTTCCCAGTGAGGTAGGCTTCGGGTTACCAAGCTACCACTGGTTTCCTGATGCTATAAAACTTAACTGTGCCTACAAAGCAACTTCTGAGGATAAAGAGAAATTTTCCCTTAGGGAATAAACAGGGACTGTATTAGTTTGTAACTGATCTTCAACTCCACCAATTGGTTGGTTGGTTGTTAACTAATACATTACAATTAATTTAACTTTATATGATCAAGATGTTGTATTATGCAAGGCTCTCCGTAGCCTCCTGCAGCAGTAAAAGCTTTTCCTTCTGTTGTCCACATGCTTGAGTTCAGGCTTAAGTCTATGGGTGCATTATTGGGTGCTGGAGTGGCTCCTTACATCCTTAGCACACGATGCAAGCTGTGGATGTTTACTCTGCCCTACCTGATTCTAAGGAAATTGTACTTCCCTGACAAGTATAAATGGATTACATGATTTATCACATTGTTTATAAACAATGTGGGAATATACCCTGAATTTCATGTAAAATAGTACAAAACTTAGAGAGCAAATGAATTCATTCATTCATTAGTTTATCCAAAAAATATTATTTGAGAAATTACTATGTACTAGTCCAGAGCCTGGAGATTCAGCTGAGATAAGATGAATTCCCCAACTTCATGCCACATACATTCTAGAGCAGTGGTCCCCAAATTTTGGCGTGAGGGACTGATTTCATGGGACACAATTTTCCACAGACTGGAAAACACGGAGGGATGGTTTCAGTATGATTCAAGGACATTTCATTTATTTTACAGTCAAACCTCTCTGCTAATGATTATCTGCATTTGCAGCAGCTCCCCAGCACTAGCATCACTGCCTCAGCTCCACTTCAGATCATGAGGCATTAGATTCTCATAAGGAGCACACAATCTAGATCCCTCACATGTGCAATTTACTATAGGGTTCGTGCTCCTATGAGAATCTAATGCTGACTCTGATCTAACAGCAGGCAGAGCTCAGGCAGCAATGCCAGCGATGCGGAGTAGCTGTAAATACAGATGAAGCTTTGCTCACTGGCCCACTGCTCACTTCCTGCTGTGCACCCAATTCCTAACAGGCCAAGGACTGGTACCTGTCCACAGCTTGGGGCTTGGGGACCCCAGTTCCAGAGTATTATCAGATAGCAAACGAAGCAATAAATTTTTAAAAAATACTCCTAGACTGTGACCCGTGAATGAAATAAGGAGAGAGTGGAGATACGGGGTGACGAGGGGAGAATATTTTTGCTTGAATGGTCAGAGAACACTTACCCAGTGGCGTTTGCACAGCATCCCCACGAGGAGGGCGACCCAATCTCCACAAGAACAAGTTCAGTCCCTGAGCAACCTACCTGTCACAAAGCAATCTTTTCCATTTTGAAATAGCTCTGCCATTTACCTCTAATTTATCTGACCTTTAATTCAGTGTGAAAGTATAAGTATCAAACATTATCTTTTAAGTACAAATAGGCAGATTTTTCTGTCATTTAAAAATAAAGAATTCCTTACGTATTGCCCATTTGTGATGCTTCCTTCATTGTGACATTGCATACTGTAGATTTGTTAAACAGCACCAATATTTAACTCCTTAGTTATCTAGAATATATTTTGGTGTAAGAAGTATATAATTAACCCCTTCTGTTACACATCTGTCGCCTACTATCTAGTGACGCCACTCTTGTCATATCTCAAACTCACATGAATAATATTCTAAGTTCTACTTCAAGAATGTTTTGTTGTTGTTGTTATACTTACAAATAAAGTTGTCCACTTTTCTTTTCTGGATTATCTTTCCCTGGTTTTGGTGTCAGGGCTCTACCAACTTTATAAAATGGATGGGAGGGGAGGTATTTCTTTATTCTTCTGACTCTTTGAAAAGCTTACACAGTAGATAAATATTTTCTCTGTTTTTCTGTGATTATCAGTTAATTCAGGCTTTTAACCATTTTGAATTAGTGTTATTAATGTATGTTTCTTCAAGATTTTCAAACATGTTACCACTGAAATATATGCACTATAATTGTATACTCTATTTTTTTTGTTAATCTCATTAAAATCTTTTCAATTTTTATTGAGTTTTTTTTTCTTTCTCAGAGCATTGCCTGGAATGTGTCTTCTTCGATTATTTTGAATAAACAAGTCCCTGAATATAACTGTGTTACTTTTTTATTGCTGCTGTAACCAATCACCACAAACTTGGTGGCTTAAGACAACACAAATTTGTCATTTTATGACTCTGCAGGTAAAAAATCTGGCACAGGTTTCATTGGACTAAAATCAAGGTGTCAACAGGGTCACGCTCCTTTCCACGGGCTCTTGCTGGTGTTCCATTTCCTTGCCTTTTCCAGCTTCCGGAGTCCACCCCCATTCCTTGGCCTGTGGCCCCCTCTCCATCTTCGAAGCCAGCAACAGCGGTTGAGTACTCACATTCGCTCCAGCCTTCTGCCAGGGTCACATCTGCTTCTGACTCTATCTCCTCTTCTGCCTTCCTCTTCCGCTTTTAAGGACCCTTGTGATTACACTGGGCCCAACAAGAGTAAACAAGATAATCTCTCTAGTTTAAAGTGAGCTGATTAGTAGCTATAATTCTACCTGCTCCTTTGCCGTGTAACCTAACAGAGCCACAGATTGTGGGGACAAAGAAAGGGACATCTTGGGGTAGGGGGATAAGCATCATTCTTCCTGCCAAAATATCAATTAAACTTTGATGTTTTACAATCATTTTTCTGCCTTAGTTTTTCATGTTTCTTTCTGTCTTCTTGATGTCATTTTATTGTCATTTTAAAAGTTTTAGTCACATGTTTAGCTTCTTAATGTTCACTTTTTAACAAAAGGTTTTAAATTAAAGAATCTTTCTTTAGGTACAACTTTGGTTGGTATCCCTGAGGTTTTAATAATCGTATCTAGAGAGTTTCTAAATATTGGAAAGAATGGATTTAAATTTACACGTGTCTGCAGTATCTTTAAATAAATGTTATTATTTATTACTATTTTTATTGAAAATTGGTTAGTTCAAATTTTCCTTAAGAGGTTTTCATTGTCACATAGTAGGGAAGTTATTTTTAGGAATATTGCAACCAAATTTGGAAGAAATATGTAGTTTCTATTTGTATTTTGTATTTTTGTAGTTTGTATTTTTATTTTATAGATAAAATTTTTCTTATTGATAACAACAATGATAATAACACTTTTAAGAGTTTACCTGGCCCTATGCTATGCAATTATAAATATTGTCTCATTTAATCTTCATAATGACTGTGAGTATGTATTATTGTCCTCAATTCGCAGAAGAAGAACAAGACAAATTTAAATTATTCTGTTATTCAATATTAAAGAAATAACTATTATAATGGTTTATGCTGTTATATTTTTGGACTGGTTTAATTCTTTAAATCTGAGGATTGAGTAAGTTGTACAATTTCTTACAACTCAGTTTCTATTGATTTTTTGGTCTTATATAGTTTTTGTTTTACATATTAATAGTTTGATATTAGCTTGGAGAGCACATGCTATCACAGGAGAATTTATTTTCACTTGCAAACTGTTATGTTTTTTTCTCTAATTAAAAACGACCCTCTTCTCATATACTGTCAGTTGTCTACATTTAATATTTCACCCATACTTCCCTATTTTCCTTTGTTTCTTTATTTTTGCCTCATACATCTGCTCATTCATGTTTAACACTCTGCATCACTTTCTATTAGACATGCAGTGTGCATAATTTTTTAGCTGGATTTTTTTTAAGTCACTCAATCTGAGTGTCTGCTTTTAAATGGAGTTATCGAGTAATTTCTGTTTTTTTATAACTGATTATTTCAGTCTCATATCAACTAATTTTATACTTCTGTCTTCTTTGTTTTCTATTTTCTTCTATGTGGCATATTGTAGAATATATCATCTTAGCTTTGGTCTTCTCTAGTGTTTTAAAAAGCATTTGATCATTTTTATTATTTAAAAAAAATTTTTTGCTATGGACAGGGTCTCACTCTGTTGCCCAGGCTGGAGTGTAGTAATGCAATCATAGCTCACTATAATCTTGAACTCCTGGGCTGAATCAATCCCCCTATCTCAGCCTCCCAAATAGCCAAGACTACGGGTGCACACCACAATGCATGCCTAATTTTTTATTCTTTCTAGAGACAGGGTCTCACTATGTTGTCCAGGCTGATGTTAAACTCCTGGCCTCAAGCTATCCTCCCATCTCAGCCACTCAAACTGCTGGTATTTCAGGCATGAGCCACACTGCACCTAGCCTTGTTTTAATACCACTAGTGGTTATCATTATCTTTCGAAGATATTCTTCTGGTGTAGTTCTTTATTTATCAAAGTTTGAAGCAAATACAGTAGTGTTAGACTGTTCCCTATGTGCACTGAGACTTTTATACATTCTACTTACTCTCACTTGCCTCTATGCCAATTGCCAGTCTTATTTTTACAATCTAGGCTTCAACCCAAATTATTATTAATAAATTTCCATTCCTGCATTTATGTAAACTATCATGTAAAAATACTGTAAAAATTTGCATCTACATTTTTTACCATATCAATAACAATTATGTAGACTTTTCTCTTTTTTATAATAATTTTAATGTGTACCAGACTCCGTTCCTGGTCATTTCTTACCCAAAAGGTTGGCAGGGGGAACTGTATTTCCTCCCTTATTAATAACAGTGTGAATTAAATATGAAAACTTATGGAAAGCCCTCATAGAAGGCTTTCCCTTTTACTCATTCCCCCTCTTAGCTAAAGAACGAATTAGCCTTCTAAGAAAACTAAAAAGAAGGAAAATAAGGAAAAAAAAATAAGTATGCCCAGAATTCTCACTCTTTAATTTTCAACTGGATTTCTGACCCTAGAGCCTGAACCCCGGATTCATTCCTAAAGGAGACTGAAGAAGACTGAGCACCCTGTGGGCTGTGCTGTGGCTCCCCCTGTGGTTCCATTCTCCTGCTCCACTTCCAGGCCAGCACATGCCATATGGGACTCTTCTTTCCTGTCCCTGTCCCCATTGCCTGCTTAGCTCTTATTCATCCTTCAGAGCTCATGTCTTAAATAGCTTAAGTATAAAGTCCTCAGGGATATTTTCCTCACCTCCTATATCAGTCATATTCACCTGCAATTTGTAATTACATATTTATTTGTCTAGTATTTGTTCTGTATGTATTCCACTAAATTATAAGTTTCTTGCATACATAAAAGATGTCTATTTTTTTTGACTACCATATTTCTAGTCCCCAGTAGGACCTAGCACATGGTAAAGACTCAATAAATTTATTCCTTTATTCAATACATTTTTTGAGCATCTACTACCTGTCATAAACTATTTTAGGTGCTGGGCATGCAGAAATGGTCTCATAGAGCTTACATTCCAGTGGAGAGAGGCAGGAAATAAGTACAAAGTCAATGTAACTGAGCGATGCTGGGTATGAAGAAAATCACACCAGGCCACGTGAGTGACGCTACTGTGCTAAATGTTCAGGAAAAGTCTAATTGAGGATCTGACATGAAATATGAGACCAAACCAGGGAGAAGAAAATAGCCACATGAAGATTGGGGAAAGAATTAGCCAGGCAGCAGAAAATGCAAATGAATATGTCCTAACACACAAGAAAGCTTTCCTTTCCAAAGAGCGGGAAGGACAGGAGAGTTGGTATATACGCATGGAGGAAGAGACTGGCGAAAGTAAGAATGAGAGGAGAAAACGGGAATGAGCCTGGTGAGTCCAAGAAGAGCAGAAGGAGAGCAGGGCTGACAGGAGCACAGTGATACAGAGGGCGTGTGGGAGCGGGTCAGAGTCTCCTCCAAACGTTGACTCTTCTTCAAATAAGTTCTAGACCCTTGTGGAGCATTTTACCTGCATTATCTCCTCTAATTCTCAGTCAAGAGGATTATCATTCAACTTAATAGATAAGGAACTAGAAATTTCAAGCGAGTTTAGCAATTCACCAAAGATTCAACAAATCATAAGTGGCAAAGGTAACGTTTGACCTTACCCCCGCCAGTCCCCAAAATCTGTGCCCTTAACCGCTATCTCATAGAGAGTGGCACTCAGACAGACAGACCTGTTCACAGTAATTGGAGCACAACACATCACATGAGAAGTACCATGAGATTTGCATTCTTCTTTGCCTCCTTAGAAAATTGATTTCTTTCTATCAGTTTTTTATTTTTTCTAATTATGCACAGTATAAAAATGTGTATCTATAGTCCTTTCAGCTTCTGTTCTAGCAAGAAGACTAACTTATATTTAGCTGGTGAGGGAATGCCTCCAGCAGGAAGTTGTACAACTAACTCCCTAATTCTAATCTCAAGCTCTAGTGATTCCATTCTCAACTGCTATGGAAACCACTGTTTGCTGTCTCTGTCCGTGTCATCCATTCCCAAACATGCACTAGTTAACGGGATGCTAGTCCATAGCCTTGGACATCTTCTAAGCTTTTAGCAAGAAGTATGAATTAGTTCACACGTGTTAGCAAAATCTTCTCAATCAATCAACAATAGTCAATCAGAATACATACAAAAGTAATGACCAATGACCCAAATTTCCCTTTACTTCTTTCCATTCTTTTGTTTTGTTTATTTGTCACCTTGATGCCTCCTAGTCTATATCTTAAACACTAACTATTTTCTTTGAGACTGGTTTGCTTTGTTGTGACTAAGGCAAGAGTGTAATTATATTGAGGAGTGAAGAAAGAGAACGTGTCTCCACTCCCTCAGATTAAGTCGTAAAACAATGTGATTTTCCTGCTTATGAAAATATTCTGAGTAAATACAGTTTGCCATTTTTATTTAAGTTAAAATAACCTTAGATTTTTAGTGTAATTATTTATATTCTCAGCACTGCCTTTTCTTTATTTTTCCCAATGCATGTATATTTTAAGAGTTGTTATTTTAAAAGAAAGATCATATTTCTGATCAAGGTCCATCATTTATTTTAAATTAAACAGATTGCTCATTCTGATGCAGAGAACAAGAGAGCAAATCAGTTGATTGATTATGAAAAGTTCCATCTCCAAGCCAAAAACATAAATCAGTTCCAGTTTTTGCTCTGTCTATGAAATATCACACAAACTAGCTTTGGCTTTAACACAGCTGCATGGATCAACGTACAAGTTTTGTTTGGGGAGTGTTGTCAATGTCAGTGAGTTTTTACCAGTGATACTGCTTCTGCTGAATCCCACCAGACCTGGAAATGGCCCAAGAATGATGGAATGGTGGGACAGGGTGGACAAGGAACAAAACAGTTCTCCTTAGGGCACTGAAGACACCCATTTCTTAGTCATTCCTGCTCACGATCACCTATCTTACCATTGCTTTCCATGCCTGCCCTCCGGTCAACCATGTGGCATGTTAGCACTTTGGTCTCCAGTTGCCTGCTTGCTCTTCATTTTTAATTGCTTATGTATTTCTCTCAGTGTATCATTTCTGGAAACATCTGAAAGATACTATAAGCATGTTATAATCAGTAACGTTAGTTTCAGCAGACTGATTAGGTACAGGGACTCTGTGACTCACATTTTTGATGTAGTCCATGTTTTTGATGATACTGTACTGAAACATGTTTCTCTGGCCATGGTGACAACATCAAGGAACACACAGCTCTGTTCCTTGCAGCATATTCTGGTCAACAATTCTACTGTGACGGCAAAATATAAAGCATGTGTGTGTGTCTCCTGGTTATTTTAGCAATGTTGAAGACATGACTTAAAAATGTTGTTCTTATCTATGAGAATCTGAATGAAGAACTTAGGGCAGTGTTTCTCTCCCCAGTAAAATGAATGAGGTAAGTCCTGCTCAAATCAGGATTTTTATGGTTTGAGTGGCAGTGGGGACTCTAGAATTCAACTTCCTCAGCCTCTCTCTCACCATCTCATCTCAACTCTAGAACCCAGTGAAATAGGGACGAACACTGACTCTGCAGTCTTTCTGTGAGCAGTTCTGTTTGAGAGCATAAAGAGGAACTATAAATAAAGAGAAGTTGATCTGGATCATCAGTCACATCATAACAGGCCTGGCAGGAGACTCAGGGGTGTCTCCTCTGCCCCTCTCAGCAACCCCCATGAGTCTGGGTGGATGACATCAGCAGCTTTCTGGCCATGTCACTCTGAGGCATTCGTGGAGATCACACTGACATGGGAATTTCCATTTCTGCATCTGCGCTGGACTTGAAGTTGGTACACAGACGCAATGGTTTCAAAGCAGAAAAGCAAAGACAGGAAATAAAGCCACTTGACACTCTGACATAGGAAAGTCACAGCTGCCCCCTGCCTCTGGGCTCTCCTCTCAAGGCTTCCCCCATCGCTCCCAGCAGGCCCTGCCAGCCATGACCACGTGTGAACAGACCAGCAAGTGTTAAATACTATTAACAAGCAATGAAGTCTTTCTTACAGAGATACTCAGAATGGAAGAAGAAATACAAATTTTTGAAAAGACAGAGGACAAAAGTCTGAATCAGTTTATGTCAGGAATAGCTGTCAGAAACTCTTCACTAAGATCCTAAGAACTTATCCCATGAATGAGAGTCCATAAAAGTCATTTGGGTTAAGGAAAAAAGGACTTTGTCTTGGATTAGTCTTTTGAAACGTGCACAGATAGTAAGTCATCAGGAATGTCCTCTTCAATTATGAGAAGCAGCAATGCATGTGTAAGCAAGTGAAACCAGACGCTGGCCCAGCCCTCGGGGGATTTTAGATTTCGCTTGGTACATTTATAAGATGGGCTCAATGTAATTTTCCCATAAAATGGATACATGGGAAGTGATTTTTCCAAGAACACACAGTGAGACAGTAGACAAGGAGTCTAAGAACTGGACCAGATGTCATAAAACATAAAATCTGTTCTCAACCCTGTCACTAACTCACTGATGTGGCTCAGATTGATTTACTCAATTTCTGATCCTTTTATAAAAACAATACTTCCTGTTTATTTTTAGAATCATCCATTCAAACGTTTTAGCTGCTTTTCTTGTTCGTTTTAAGTTATATCACAGGAAATTTATTCCTTTATTTCAAATTATCATGACATCCATTTAACACAGAGGAAAAAAAATAATCAAATTGAAGTTATCATTATACCAGATCAAATGCCAGCACAGAGCATGGGCAGTAAACACACATTGTCCTACCTAATTTCTAGGGGCACAGCCTGGGACACAATGACACCGGCCTTGTCTTCATCTGTCAGGGAACAACTATCAATAGTGAGTAACATTACATAAGTCAGGGAACCTTTCAGACCTATGCTTGACAGATAAGTTTGCTAATGGCCTTGAGTCTACAGCAGCCTCAGTCTAGATGCAGACCTTTAAAAACCGTGATCTACAAAGACACCAGAAGCTTCTCAGTTTAGATACTTATAGTGAAAATAGCTTCTGAGTTATCCACCCTCAGCTGACTTTGAATTTATTGATAAGTCAAGGAAGGCATTGTCAACTTTGGGTCAGCTGCTTTTCTTAGAGATGCTGAATTGACAAAGGAAAGGAATGTTAGCATTCCTGAGAACTCTTCACGTGATTTCCCCAATCATTGACTATGGGACAATGGGATCTTTTAATAAAGTTGATACTTAACCTGCCTGGGCCCTGCCAACAGTCTCATGGGGCCTGGACATTCCAGACTGATACAGTCAGAGCTGTCCTGAGGGAAGAATCACTGAGCCCCCAGATAAAGCCAGAGTTAAATTGGAATGCAGTGAGCTCTAAGACATGGCAGTAAGTCAGACAAGAAGGCTACAAATACAGGACAGCTAATTTTAAAGTCAAAATCAGGTGTCAGTAAAGGAGTAGGTAGAGATGAAGAAAGGCAGGCACCAAAAAACTACAGAATGCCCTTTCTGTGACACTTTGCAACCTCATGCAGGGCTCAGAGCAGGGTCATAAAGTACCAGGTGTCCTAATTATATATCTCTACTTTTTACTAACATTAACAGGCACAGTATCTATGAAATTACTCTCTTCTCTTTCTCATGACCAGCATGTTTGCACATGCAAAACGACATTAACAATCTTTTTACTTTTGAAACTGCCTTTACGAATTGACGAAGGGGTGCCAAGCGAGAACTGTTGTAAGAGCCTAGCTAAAAATAATGATAATAATTAGCCACTGCCTCCCTGTTTGCTTCTCTATAATTGCCACTCTGGAGCAACACAGCTGATAGTGGTCATAAAGATTCTAAGCTTTCTCCATAAATAACATCATCCCCATAAATAAGTAGGGGTAGTTTCTGAGATATCTTCCAGGTCCCTCATTCCAGTGGAAGAACTGGCCCACCCCCCAGTTGCCCATACTGAGGAAGTGACTCAACTGGTCTTTTGACCCCTCTACCCAAGATCTGGTCAGCAAAGAAGACAATTTCTACAACCCTATGGTGCCATCCCAAACACAGTCAATTAGCAGACTCAACTGCCTGTGCCAAGCTGTCTTTAAATACCCTGTTTCCCAAATTCTTGGAGAGGTGGATTTGAGAAATCTTTCCTGTCTGCCCACTTAGCGCCCTGCAGAATAAACTCTCTCTGCTGTAAACCCTGCTGTCTCAGCGCATTGGCTTCCTCTTGGGCAGCGGGCAAATGAACCTGGTTGGGCAGCAACACTCTTACGTGTTTCTCATATTTTCTTATCAGTGTCAGATTCAAAGACACATCAGGGCCCTTTGTGGCCTGTCTTGGAAAGTTTCTAATTTAGGACAAGGAAATTTAAGACCTAGAAGCGGTGAAAAATGAAAAATGCTGTCTGAAAAAGTATTCAAAAGTTGCTCATAAAGAAGAAAAAATGGGCATACTCAGGTGCATGCAGGCAAGAAATTTGCGATTATAGGTCATTAAAATAAGAGAACATCTACATGATAAAACAAACAGCAATCTCAAAACTCTCTAAATTTGAGTCTCAAAAAAGTGAAAAGTGTGATTTTTTAGAGTCAAAATATTGAAGAGCTTGTAACTGCATAACTAATATTATAGAAACTATCTAGATTGATTTTCATTTTATGTTATCGTTTCTGCCTTTGGGGGCTATTCTTCACATTTAAAACAAACAAAAAGACAAAAGCAACAACAACCTACCTAACTGATTAAAAGGAATGGCCCAGATGTGTTAGTTGGAAATTAAACTCATCAGAGAATTGTATTGATTTATAATGTCTTTTATTTTTATACCATTCTCATACTGCTAGAATTTAGCATTAATTACTAGCTAACAAATACATAGTAGCATCTTGTATTTGCTATTTGGAATATTGTTTTTCCTGGCATAGCACAATTTGGTAGCTAAATATAATAGACACTCATTTACTGGGTTGAGAGTAAATAATATTGAACATTTGAGTAACAGATGGATAATTTTTTTAAATGCTGAAAGACGATTTTCTCATGGCAGCTCTAGGCAAGATAAAGAAGCAATGTAAGATCTGAATTTAATTTATCATAATAGATACAGTCTAGGAATACTTAACATTGTGTAATATAGGACATTATTCAGATTAAAACTGCCTTTTCATATATATTTGCAAAATAAACTTATGTAGATCTCAAATAGATCTTTATTTTGAATATATGTAGTTTTCTATATATCTTCATTAATTGTTCCTTTTCTTAGAGAGAATGTCAAGGAAAGATTTCAGATGGTCACCTGATTAGCATAAGACACTACTCATTCTGATAAATACATTATGGGATTAAAAACCAAAGAATACTTTTCCCAAGTGATCTTTTAACCCCATTACTTGATTCGCCATTGTCATTTGACTTTTCAGCACCATTCAGAATATTTTCTGGACTTTTTTCCTGCATAGTTAATGAAACACAGGTACCTCCCCTTTGTTAATTTAGGTTTCTCACATCTCCCATTGGCAATAATTTATTTCACTGTGTAGGATAAAGAATGCCAGCCACACTGCTTCAAGAATTTGTGCTAAGATACTTGAGAGTAAACACTCCTGTATTTATGATGACAAAGCTTTTGAATTTTACAACCATAAAATCAGACACCCTCCCACATTTCCTCTTTAATGCTTGACTGTGAAAGGAATTCTAACCTAAAGCAAGATTTTAAAATATATCTAAAAATTGCGACCAAATTACTGTAATCAGGTAGAAATTTTACTGTAGTTCACTCATAATTGATCAAATTCTCATAAAATCTTTTCTATATCACACCATGTCTCACTCAGTCTGGGTTCCTTGACAATAGACTCTGATACAGGAATTTGTATGCAAAAGGTTTATTAGGCAGTGTTCTCAGGAGACGGTGAGGAAGCCAGGACTGGGACCAGGGAAGAGCTGCCTCACAATGTGGCAGCAACTGAAGCGGCAGCCAATCAATCCTACCGTGATTTCTGGACTTAAGAAGGTCCTTCAGAGTTGTCCCATGTCATTGGCTGTAGGCAGGCTCTGGCGGAGACCAGAGGGTGGGAGCTTGGGTAAGGCAATTCCTTGCAGATGAGGGTTATTCCCAGTGAGGGCAATGCTGTGAGCCTTCTGCAGTTGATATTCTCAGAAGCTGGGGGATGGTCACGTGGGCCCTGAAAATGAGATCAAGGTGAGGCACCACAGGAACTACCACAGTTTGGTTTAAAACTCTGTTCTATAGACCGAATCATTCAGATAGGACTTGGGAAATGGGGTAAAAAGATAATAAGTATACTATGATATATTAATCTTTTAAATAGGATGATATTTGAATTTGTCTATTTATAAAATAACTTTGTTTTCTCCTCAAGAGTGTTTATGCATCGAATATTGCTTTCTAAGAAAGGTAAGGCTCGTTAGGAACAGAGACATGCACAGCTTACCTCAGAAATTCTCCCGCCATTTCAAATCTGTTCTCCTCTTCCTCCCGGGCTGCCCAGCTAGAGACAAGTTTCCCAGCCTCCCTTGTGAGTATGTGTGGTCATGGGACGAAGTTCTCACATTTGGGATGTGAACAAAACTGATTGGGAAACTTCCTTTAAAAAATATACTTGTTCTAGACTTGTTCTTCCTTTTTCTTTCTCCTGATTGGAATGGAAATGACTAGAAAAGCCCTGGAAGTTGGCAAAGATGCCTCCACTCTGTGGAGTAAAGCCCACCTGTCTGCCCTGGATTCTCCATTTGCTAGATAGAAACGTCTATCTTTTGTAAGCAACTCTATTTTGCAGTCTGTTTGTTAGAGGAGTTTAGATTTTAACCTAATTAAAGCAAAGAGATGATTTTAAGAAAACACAGAAAATAAGTGATGTAGAAACATCCATGTTACATGGAAGATCAAGAATAGAGAGGTCACTCACAATACAAACAGCTCTAGAAACTGGGCTATCTCGCTTTTCCTCAATATACGATTTCTAATACTTCCTCCTGTGGTTTTGCGCTCATAGCGATTAAAGGAATCCTCCCCTGTCTTGCTAGGACTGACTAACTTCTCTCTGCAGTCCCATCTGTAATAGTTCATGACTTCTGCTTAGGCACACCTTCTGCTATCATGTGGTTTTTGCTGATTGCCTACTCTTGGTGTACTTTTCAGCTTAGAGAACCACAAATAAACTACTGACCTTCTCTGTATGCATCATATTTCAACTTTTTAAGAGAAAAGTCTGATTGTTTTTTGTTGTAATTGCTATCCCTGTTGGACAGAGCACTCATTCCAGACCATCTTATCGGCTTCCAGCCAACCTAGTGTGGTGCCGCCCTCGGGGTAAGTACGGTAGGAGGTTTTGCCAGTTTCAGCTGGCCTGCTTCTGGAGCTCATTCCCATTTGTTTGGACTTTCCACTGCGTGTGTTCTTTTGGTACCGGAAATTTCTTCTTTGTTCCTTGGCTTAAAGAATGGGCACATAACCAAGGCTTTAAAAACCAGGTGCTTCCAGTCAGGAGAAAATGACATAAATTCCCAGGGCCAGTTAGAGATCATTTGCTATGGTGGCATGTGGCTCAGAAGCCAGTAGCCTAAACAGTGGTATCATAAGTGGACTGTTCCTGAGATGTTTCCTAGGCAGTGTCCTCTGTTGTCCCTATACTCCTTTTTTCTGGGAATGATTTTCCAAACTTCCCATAAATTTTATGACCTTTCCAATATCTATTGCCCCCCAAATATTTTTTTTTTCTGATAAGTGAGTAGTGTATCTGGCTTGCGCTCAAGATTCCAATTGTGATGGGTGTTGGCACCGACCCTTTGTCCAATCAACTGTGGCTAGTTCATTGAGTCACTGGTCAGCTCTCCTCAGCAGCGGTTGGATGAATGTGGCAGGCAAGCAGAGGATACTCGGATACACCAATTCAAAGCTATAAAAAGAGAGAAGAAGAGAGAAAAAAAGTCTTTTTGCATGCACTGGTTTACACTCTCTATAAACAAAAAAGCAAAGAAGCGATGACTTTGAAGGATAATGAATTAATTCAATTACCAAAGGCTTTCTCTTAGTGGAGCCTAAGATCTAAGACACAAAAGAGGAGCCTACTTCTCCTCTGCTTGCAATCAACAACTCTTCCCTCAATTCTCTTGTAACTACCTGAAGGCAGGCACAGCTAAAGCTAAACTCTAGATGGTACTTCAACCCTAAAACAGTGCTCAGAAATCCATTGTTTGAAACAGCCACATTAATGTGCTTTAGTAGTATTCTTTGCAGTTTTTATAACCTACGGTATATCAAGTCTGTTATATACTGTCTCAATTAGAAGCACTAAATCTGTTCTCTGGAAAATAAACAGTTAGGTAATAAAATCTTCTGCTTTTTAAAATAAGCATGATGGCAATTAAAAATACCCACATCTCCCTGAGAATCATTGCTATAAAGCTGTGATGATCTAATGTAGGAAAGTGATGGATATAGCTCTTTTTAAAAGCTTTAGATGAATGACATGAAGCCTGAGAAGAATTTCAATCACTGCCCTTTTGAGTCTTGATATAAGATAATGGACCTAAAATAACACTGATCAATCAAGATTTTCCTTTACTTTCCCCTTTACAAATTAGTTTATTTTTCTCTTTTAAGGCTCAGAATAGTATTTTACTAAGCAATATACATATATATGTATCTCCACATTAATAATAATGTAAGTGGTATGATTTTCATTTTTCAGAATCAATCCAAAACACATAGATTTGCTTATGCTTATAAAAGTGAATATAAAAGTGCTGACAATTGTGCAATAAAAGTACAATTGGAAGAATTTGAAAGATGGAAACGGGAGTGAGAGAAGAGATGGAGGTAAAGGCAATGTATAATAATAATAAACCGTATTTACCAAATGGAAGCAAAAGGATACTAAAGAAAATTGATAGAGCAAGAAGTAGAGGTATAAGTTTACCAAAGTTAGAAAAGTTACCGAAGAAGGAACAAAACAATAGCGGATGAAGGGAGAGTAGAATATTGCAAGTAAACGAAATCCTCATGTTATTGACGGATAAGTAATAAACAACATCTGGTGTAGATAAATCTAAATTTGCTTTTGCTTTTCATCTCAGCATGGCTTGGTAATAGATACCAGGACGTAGATATCCTGCTAATTGTCTATATGCTTCCATAAGTCATAGAGTCAATAATACGTGGTTCTGCTTTGCTGCACCACACCTATGTGTAAACAACTCAAACTGGCATTCTCCTGTTTACGGTACTTCCTTTTGCACTTATTTTTCAATTCCTCTTTGATTTTTTTCTTCTTTTTATGCTGTTTTACTGCCGGTAGTGCCTCCAGCAAGCATATTGATAACAAAAGGACTATATTTCCTCTAAAGTCTAGGACAGCTGAGAGTGGGTTCTTGGGAGCTACTGAGGCCCTGGTGGGCTTTGCTTTGGTATTGCTTTTTTGTTTTAGTCTGCTTGTCCATCTCATTGTCACTTCCTGACCATTCCTATGATGGTGTCTCCAAGGACAATTGAAGTGCAGACAGTCCTTCCATAGCCATCTTCATTTTCGAAAGTATAGCGCAGCTCTATCTTTTCTTTTTGTCCCAGTCTCTCTTCTCTGTGAATACTGTGATTTGTCCTTATTCTCCCATTGGCATTTCTAAAAGCTGTCACAGCTACACCATGGGCTCTTTCTCTTTTTATTTCCCCTTTTTCTTTTCTCTTCTCTTTCCTGACTCTTCTCTTTCTTTTCTCAGTTTTGTGGAAAGAAGGCTGACGAGACATACGTATGTGTGTATATACGCACATATATACACGCACATTACATATTGCTCACATTCCCTCATATATGGCAAACACCATGTACATCTGTAAGTATCATCCCCAATCTTGTCATTTTCAGCTTTGGGCAGTATTGCTACAATAGATAGTCGGGGTGGGTTTCCTTATAGCCAGAGACATCGGACTGAAGTCCTAAAAACTGTTACCAATTCTTGAACTTCAGAGAATGTTTGAGAATGCTAGGATGCTGGTTCAAAAAAGTAGGAGAGCAGATCCTTAAAGGAAGGGTCACTTTTTCCCCCCTAAAGAAAAAATGAGTATGTTTACCATGTAATGCTTCTATTCTTAAGTAATCTATCAATAGGGCCTTTTTCTATTTGTTAAATATTGTTATATTTCAACAAAGAGATAATATAAAAGTATACTTAAGAAAGATAGGATTGTAAATCTATGATAAAGTGAGATCAGGACAGAAATATGTGAGCCGATACATCTGGTAAAGAAAAGTTGTGAATATAGATATTTCATGAAAGAGGGAAACTTGGCAAAATATTTTAAAATGGGCTTTAAAATATAATCATTTGTCAAAATGTGTTGAGTGGTTCTGATGTCAACTGTCCAGGAACAATGTTGAAACCATGATACTATGTATAGCTCTGGGTACCACATTGCAAAATATATTTTTTTCTGATAATATGTATTAGTTGAAATTTTACAGTAATGTCATAAAGATGAGTTAATGGTCATTTGAATGATTTCAGTGACGATTTTAAGTTGTGCACTCCTGGAAAGCAGAATTTGTTTAACTCGCTTTGGGATGCTTAGCATTTTGAGTGTGATTTTAAATAGTTCACTGATGCTTTTTAAATAAAGACCATCTCTAATATTAGAAATGCTGCCTTTATTGTGATGGCCAGATGATCCACCAGAAGGTTTACTTCAGTGAGCATAAAACTCATAATCATTTCTTATTGCGGTTTTAAGTGTCTTCGAAGCCAGACAATGTTGCTCGAATGAATTTGAAGAAAAGTAACAAGTATGGACAGGGAAATAACTGGAGATCTTTTGAGGAAAAAAAAAAAGGAGCAAATATGACAATTATTTACTTGAAAGCAAATACTGAATGCTTAATCAGCATGAGAGGAGAACAAAACTTACAGAAAATCTGACATGTGAGAAGAGAGTCCTTGGCCCCCCACACTGGGAGACACAGCACTGCAAGACAGTGTCCACGTGGTCACCATGGGCACCATCACACGACCACGTTTGCAAACCTCATTTATGCACAGAAAGGTGACTTCTTTCACTTCTTCTGCAGGAATTTTGATGGCTGGTTAGTTTTCAGAGTGACTTCGTTTTAAGTCTCAAATCATTCCCTGAATAGCCCCTGCTCCGTAACGTCTCATGACCTCCAGAAAAGAGAAAATCCATAGATGTTCTTCCTTATTTTACCTATTGTCTACATTCTCCATCTCTTTCATGGAATAATTTACCATTTTCTTCTTTCATGATGCTCTTCCTACCAAGCTCCAGAACAAAATGAGTTTTGAATGCCATCAACATGTGAGAACTATGAATTGTACGAGATTATCATGTTTGCCTATATGTTGTCTTGGATTAGTTTATCATTTTTCATGTAACTGCATCCTGTTCCGCAGCTAGACAATAAGTCTCTTGACTGGAAAGGAAGCACACTACATTTTATATATTCTTGAGCTACCACCTTTCGAAAAAATGCTAGGCATTCCATAGGCAATATTGCAGATAATCATAAATAAATTAACATGATCTCATAGATTTATTTGGTCCATTCATATGTCTTCTATGTGTCTTTCAGCATATCTAACACCTAGAGCTGGGCCCTATCATGTGCTCAATACATATTTGTTGAAAGAATAAATGATGTCAATTTTCAAATGTTTTTATTATTTTAAGAATACATTTTTAACATGGAGAATCTTCTGCTTTCCCTTTGCCTGGTCACCTTACCAGGATTTTTCTAAACTACATTTTACCTCTCAGAGCCAGTTTTTTATTTGTTTGTTTGTTTGATTGGTTTGGTTTTATTCCCAACTTTTAATTGAGATTTAATTTTGTGGTGGGATTTGGACATGATTCTTGCAGCTCTTGTCCTAAGTACTTTAGCACTCTAGATTAAAGCACATAGGATAGTAGGTACAGTTTTACTTTGTATATTCTTTATGTTCTTTAAATATTCCTTTTTTTCTATGAAAAGTCTCTAAAACCACTTTGTAGGATGCCAATCACAAGCCTGTACTATGATACACAGAGCATTTCATCTTTACACATAAAAATTTTCAGAACCCCTCATGAAAGCCTAGAAAAGGTGCAATACCAAATCAGAGAGTTAACGCAGCCTTGAAATAGCTTCCCTACACTAGATTCTAAAATTTTAAATAGCTTAGAAAATATCTGATTTCTCAAACTGACATGAAGACATTATCAATGAGGAGAAATAAATTCATACCACGAACACTCATAAGTTCATTGACCTTTACCTTTTATTATAAAATCTAAGTGTCCTGTATAATTTATAAAGCTGTGGTTTGATGGGGTTACTCTTTTGCATCTTGCTGGTAATTAGACTCTGGGATATCCACTTACCTCTTGGGATCTTAAGTAAATATTTTGGTTGCATACCAGAGACTGTTTATAGGGTGTTTAGCCTGGTACCTATTGTGAGGACATAAACCCACTTTGCAGCAATTATGAAATTTTAGTGATTAATTTCTGCTGTTGGGTTGGAAAGATTTGTTCAAATAAGATGTAAATTGTCCAGAACTAATAGACTTCAGACAGCATGGTTGATTGGTTGATGTGGTAATCCAATAGTCCAAAGAGGAAAGTGATGAAATATGCTAGACATTGTAACATTCACTAAGCCCTCCATCCACACTTTCAGCCAGGGCAGGCAGAATGCAACTGATGATTTTATGGAGATAGAAAAACAGTTCATCCCAACAGCACGGGAGGCCCCAAAACACAAGTGGTTTGCCCAACGTCACACAATAATAGATTGGCTGAGCCAGTGAAGACCACACTCTCAGCTCTGTGGCATGCTCCACAGAGCTCCACCTCCCCACCATGCTGCCTCCTACTGAAGAAAGAAAATGTGCTCATTTCCAAGCTACTGAAAGCTCGTGATTCCAATCAGCTCTCAGCCCCATCATCACCTCCACCGCGATCAATAACATGTGATGTGCTCTTGTTCCCTGCTGTTTAATCAGGTGCATTCTCATAAAGTCCACTGCAAGCCCAGCTTCTCAGTCCAGCGAGGCCATTAGCAGGTTGCCCACACCGAGGGCTAATGTTGATTATGTTCAGGAAGTCACTACTAAAATGCTCCCAAATGGGATAACTCAGAAGTGGGAGAACTTTGACTTGAGAATTTGCCTTCTGTTCTTGGAAGAAACAATGTTACCATCAATACTTTTAATACTCAATATATGCCAGATCATATTCTAGTAAAACCCAAATATCATAGGGCCTCACCAGAGAAGCTCACACGGTGCCCACTGGAACCACTTCAAGACGCCAGCCCCGTGCCTACCTCTCCACCCCTTTGCTCTGCAAGGGCGTCTCCGGGAGGAACCAGGCTGCACCCCCATCCTCCGCAGTCTCGACATCCTCTGCAGTCTGCTCTGGAAGACACACTTAAAATTGTCCCAATCATCAAATCGAGCATCAGGTTTTAAATTTAAATATAAATTAATTTAAATTAAAATAAATATAACTTAAAAATCAGTTCACTGGTCACACAAGCCATCATATTGGATAGCACAGTTCTAATATTTTATTGTCTTTTGTTTTCGTTTTCTACTAGTTTGCATCCTTGCCTTCACTGAAGCAAAGATCCCATCTGTTTGTTCACTATTCTATTTCCAGCCCCAAGAATAGTGGTTGGCATAGCATTTAAGAAATATTTATCACATGATCACATGAACCTGCAGGCCAGAGATTCTTATTTCTCAGACAGCTGAAAGTTATGGCTAAAAGCACAGACTTCAGAGCCAAATTGCCTGGCTTTAAATCCAGCCTTGCTACCTGCTAGCTGTGGGACCTTGTGCAATTTACTTAGCCTGGAGAGGTGCCTCAGTCTCCTTACCTGTTGATGAAGGGAATAATAGCACCTAGTTCATAGTGGTATATGGTTTAAACAGTGACATTTCTAAAGCTTTTAGCACAGGGCTTGACCTTGGAAGTCCAGTGTATCATCTTTAGGCTCTCTGCATTTTTCTCATAATCCTGAGTGCTTGGGCCCAGCTGCCCTCATCATCATTCTCCCCTGCTGTCAATGGGGGCCACGCCCCATCACTCACTTGGGCTGCTGCCCAGACTTGATGCCCACTTGTGATCCTGGTCCCTGTGACCACCCACCCTCCACTGCAAAATGGAAAGCAAAATAAGGACTCCCTCCTCTCTGTGGGAGGCAGTTTTGGAGCTCCCTAGCACATTATTGCTTGCTCCAAGCTGGTCTTTAAGATTCATATGTGTACATGTGTGTATATGCCAACAGAGCAGCTGGGCCAACAAAGGTTTATAGGACAGCCACAGACTGTACCTGGAGCCGTTTCTCCCAGCTACTGCTCACAGCCTTCGCCAAGACAACTCTCCAGCCCATACTGTCTCCCTCAGCACAGGCTCTTGGGGTCTTGACAGTTGTGGCAAGATTAAGCAGTTATTGCCTGCATATTCATCATCATGAAGAATTCAGCACACTGCCTGACACATGGTGGGCACCCAATAAATATTTGTGGATTGAGGAATGGATGAATAAATGATGTTCTTTAGGCTCTGTGTAAATCAACCGGATGAGAAAAGGGAAGTGTCAATGTCCGCCATCTCTTAAACTCAGTCTTACCCAATACATGCCATATATCAGGAGCGTTGCAAAAATAAGCACTGTAAGCACTATAAAGCATTGTACCCCGTTAGATTCTAGCAGGTAGAGGTGACAGACATACGTAGATTACTGTAATGCACAGAGAAAGATTACTGTAAGTCCCAGAGAGAGAAAACAGCGTGGCTCAGGAAAGCACATACGTGGGCAGTGTGGTCAAACAGGAAGGTCACAGAGGTTGGGATTATGTAGACACAGATTCAAGTACTATGTCAAGTACATTACTTGGTAACTCAGTAACCAAGGGCAAGTTATTCTCTACCTCTCTTTGCAGTTGGGATTAGTTTCCTTCTCTTTCCCAAATCTGGTCATTCTTAGCTCTCCTGAGTTAAGAATGAGCAGGCTGGTTCTCAAGGATAAAGCACGGAACTGTTCCCTCCCTGGGCCCTCGAAAACAGCTCAGAAATGGATGTTTTTATAGGAATTGTCTTTAAATATCTCACCGTAAAGGAATGATATTTCAGTGAGGTTTCCAGGGTGATTTCTTTGTTTTTTAAACCAGAATAGCTCTGAAAAAAGAAACCATCTATCTGGTTTGAAAGTGATTTACACTGCAACTATATGTTTGTATTAAACAACAGAAATTTCTCTTCAAGGTCATAAGAATATGAACATTTAGAATAAATAGTTTCTTCATTTTTTTTTTTTGTACTATCAGCAAAAAGCACTTTCATTAGGCAGAGGTATAGGCTGTTTGACTAGGCCATGCTTCTGTTTGTGGGAGATTTTTTTCCTCTGGCAGGAAAATGAAGTTATTAAAATTCATTTAAAATAAAAATGAAACCAACACAAAGTCAAAACATAAAACATCATCTTCTGCCTGGATTGTTGCAATAGCTGTCTCAAATGCTTCCCTACTTCTCTTGCGTTGTCTTTTCTATGAGTAAGCATTCTTTTTAGAACATGCACCTTATCTTTCTGTTGCTTCTCAGCGGCTCCCTAACACATCCAAATTCCTTTCCACGGCCTACAAGGCCCAAAATGATTAACCACCGCTCACCTGTCTGATAAAGTCACCTACCATTTTCCTCTTTACTTACTCAATCTCAGCAATACTTAAAAATACCAAATTCATTCTTGCCTTAAGACTTTTCAATGTGCCAATCCTGAGCCTGGAAAGTTCGGCATTCAGCTATTTCCCTATATTGTTACCTCAGTTAATTCATGTCTCTTGTCTTAAGGCACTTTTGCAAAAAAAATCTTCCCTGGTCACTGGTCTGAAAGCTTCCTTCCTCTCCCTTGTCCCTCTCTATGCCTAATGCTGCTTTATTTCTCTTTCTGGAACTTGTCACCAATTGGCATTATACATTTGCTGACTCATTTGCCTGTTATCAGCCTGTTCCCTAGACCATAAGCTCCATGAGAACAGGGACTTGACTCGACACTGACTCATCCCTAGTAACTAAAGCAGCGCTGGGCATACAGTACACTCTCAATACCCGTGTGTTGGTAAATGAATGTCTGAGTGGCTTTTCCTGTTTCTGGTATTTATTAAGACTTAATGGCATGTCCCACGAGCAAGAAAAAAAAATGATACATCTCACTACTTGTGACTAAAATAATTAATGGAGCCTTATGAAATTGTACACTAAACAGAGGGGAACTCTTTTCCTGTGTATAATTATTAGAAAGATGGATTTTAAAAGCAGACTTCTGTTATTTATATTAGAATAGGGGAAGGGATAAAAGTATAGTTTTGCTCAATGCCAAATCATCAAGAGCCATATGTGGTAAAGTTGTTAATAGGGCCATATGCGGGAAAGTTGTCAGAATAAAATATTACTAGCCCAACTAAAAATATAAGAAAAGCAAATAAAAGATAAAAGAAAATAGACATTCTGTGAATTACCATAGATTAACTGAGATACCATGTGTAGCACAAGGCTTCAATGAGCAGTTTGTTTATAGTAATGAGAGCACTGATGTTACAATCATTTCATAGAGGATTTTTAGGAAAGATTGTATAAACATCATCTATGTGCACTTGAGGTTTTTATTTCATCTGTTGTTGGAAAAGTATAAATAGTCCTAAGACACTGGAGCCTTAATATATTGGAAAATATTAAAGAAACATTATTTATAAAACTTATAACCATAAGTTTAATGCCTAAGAGGGCCAAGTAGTCCAAGCATACTTGTCCCTGAAGGATCTGGCACAATAGCTACTTCCAGTTTAAATTGAAACTTGCATTCTTAATTGATATCTCCCGGTGTGTAGGAGACCCCTGACTCATCTGCCTTGCAGGGATTTTGCAGATATCGGCGTGGTTTTTTTGGTTCTAGATTCCATATTTAGTATTGGATAAGAATTGCAGTCAGTGAAAGTTTTTACTGTTATGAAGCGCATAATATTCAACATTTAAATTATCAGTAGCTTCTCTTACACTTACTAGAAACACTTACATTTACACTTGCTGGTGGTGGGATTTCCAAGTCACCACCATCCTGTCATTAGGCCTATGTGGCTACATTACACTGTTGGAAGACATCCACAGGAACTACCTGTTTTCAAGCCAAATTCACTATCTTGTAATTGAAACTGGTCCATCAGTTGATGTCTGGTCCTCAGTGAGATTTGAGAAGCAGCATCATTTTATAGAAAGAGCTTTGACTTTAGAGCCAGACTGAATTCTCTGCTCAGTCACAGCTAAAATTCAGTTATTTCATTTGGAAAACAGAGATAATAATCCTAACTTTAAGACATATTGAACATATTTGAAAGCCCATGTATAAAGTCTCCAGCATGATACATATTCAATAAAGGAAAGTTGTTACTTATTTTTTACATTATTTTTCAATTTCACAGGTGGAGACAAGCGCATTGCTGTGCTGTCTGTAACGGTTCTGAGCTCATTACTGGGGCAATTGGAGCAAATGGGAAGCTTACGGATATATTCATGGAGAACTTGAACCATCATTTCATAAGATTCATCACAATTTTATTGATGATGATGATACAAAATGTAACAGATTGCCTGGCTAAATCTCAAACCACTTCCTACGGTTACTTTGTCATTTTCTTTTCTTTTTTCTTCTTCATTGCAGTATAACTGACAAATTAAAAATTATATATACTTAAAGTGTGAAATGTAATATCTTGCTGTATTTATACATTGTGTGAAATAATTACCACAATCGAGCACTTAAGATCTACTGTCTCAGCAAATTTCTACTGTACATTATTAATAACTATAGTCACCATGCTGTACATTAGATCTCCAGAACTTACCATGAGAAGTTTGTACCTTTGATCAACATCTACCTACTTTGGCATTTTCTAAATAAGATTTCTCAATTATGTTTTTCCAGAAGGCTCTGAGGAGGGGAGATGTCTACCACACCCTCACGGATATACCCAGATAATGCTTAATTCCACAGGAATATCTACATAACTCTGACTCCTTCTGTCCTATCCAAGAAAGCAAATCACAATGCCATTGGGACAGTGGGTGATTTTTTTTTTAAGACCTACACCCTCCATGAACCTTAGTAGCACATCATTCAAAATAAATCACCTTTGTCATATCACTATTGATCATGACCCATTAGGCCTCATTCCCACAGAGAACTGGTGCTGTGGACCACCTGAGAACCTAGCAGTGCAAGAACTGTAACCTTGGAGGTGAAAGAATGGACAACAATGTGTGAAATATATCAAGACAAAAGAGACTGACTAAAATGTTTAGACCTCAACGTTCTGATTTGGGGATTATATGACGTGTTTCCTAATGCAAATTAATGGCCCTATGAACTGGCATCCAAAGAAAATAATCTATGCCAAGGGAAGAAAAAATCATCATTGACTCTTAAATTCATCACAGCTGTCATCCTGCTGAATAGTCATAATCATCACACACACGTGTGTGTGCACACCCCCCACACACACACATACATACATACATATGCACATAATGTTTGGAAGCTGCTGGACTCAGATAACTGGACCAGGCTATTTTCCGCATTTCCTTCAGATACCATACAGTTCATCTGCTGACTGGAGCAGGGCAAGAAATGATTCGCACCTTCATTATGCAAAAGAAAAAAAAATTAATAGTATTCATGTGATTATCAAAGATGTACACTTTGTCGTTAGAAAAAGATAAAAATTTAAAACAATTTTCTTGTCTCTATAGTCATTTTCTACATTAAATTATCATGTAAAACTGAAAATCAGAGATTTGAATACATTACAATCCTAGCCTTAAGCTTTCTGTTTGTTGGTATGTACCTTTGCTTGCTTTCCATTTTTACCTAGTCAAAACCCTAAGGGATCAGTCCTTATCTCATAAGAATGACTGTTTAGCATATCATTTGTCACCACCCTCTTCATGCATAAACTCCCTATTTTATTTAAAGATACCAGGTGCAATATTACTGTGGATCCAAACTGGAAGTCAGACTCTCAAATAAGATATGTTTTCCTTAATGCTTGTGCAAAATTCCCATTATGCTAATGGTACTTCAGAGTGCACGTTAGGGAAGAATATAGCCCTAAGTGTTCATTTATGGAAGCTTCTTTTCTGAAAAGCAAAGGCTTTTTAAATGATATTCATTATCAGTCCATGAGAAGTATTAGACATCATCATGATCGGTAATTGTACCGTCATTTTCATAAAATAGTTAAATCACATTTGCTTCCGGAAGTCTGGATTAAATAAAACTCTCATTATTCTGCTGGTGCTACACTATTGGCTACAGATTGTTTCTATGTTCATTCCTTAGGCATCTTAAAAAATTTCTGTTATATTTCAACATTTGAGACATTTGGGATCCATAGCATTTTTTTAAGTGTTTTAACTGCATGTCTTGCCCTTTTGCTTGTCTTAATTTAAGTTTCTTTTTAAGCTGAGAAATGTATTTATTTGATGAAATAAGCCATAAGCATATTTTAATAATTTTCAATTACTCCATAAGGGTAACATCTGGCTGTTTACATCAAAAGGCAGAATGTGGTATTCATAAGAGTTTATAAATAATATATACATATCTTAGATCAGATGAATTCTCTATGAAGTTTTCACTCTGCCACCTACAGTGAATATATAAACTTAAACGATTAATTGAATATTCTCTAACTATGAATAAGTAAATTCCTATTACTTAATACCACAATATAGTTTTCCAAATTGGTTAACACTTTGCATTGCAGTTCTGTGGAATTCCATCTTATAATAATGAGTACATTTTTGTACTGAATGGAGTTGTCTCATGACCCAAACTATTCCCCAGGGGTGAAGTAAATATTTAGCACACTGAAACAGTCACTAAATGATTGTTTAGTGGTCTAAAACAATTCCTTCATTTTCTAAACATAACTACCTTATTTCTGGGAGTGTTTTACCCCCCCCTGGGAAAAGCAGTGTGATAAGTGGTTAAAGTTACTTGGACCAATGTTCTTCTTCAGCCACTTTCCTTTTACTCTATTTGCATTAAGATCTAATATGGGCATTCCGCTGAGCAGGTATGCTAATTAAAACCAGTTGGGAAATTGGTATATTTGTATCTTTTCAGTAAGCACAATAGCCAAAAATCAAATATTTTTAATTGAAACTACTGAATTCCTCCTCCAACTACCAACTCCACCGAGCACATGAAACTCCCACCATGACTCCGCCCATGTTGCGCCCTGTCGTTATTCTCTGCCCTCCCGCTAAGGGGGCCTTTTTCCACTTCAGTTTGGCTGCGCTCATTCACATGGAAAGGAGAACCATCCATTAAACCAATTTATATGAATGTGAGCACAGCGTTTCCCTCTCTTTGACCATCTCTCCCTCTTTTCCTCCCTCCCCCACAGGGAATGTGATCCACAAATATTTGTTGATGTTCAAACACCCTGTGAAGGTTTTCCTTCTTAATGAAAATGAATAATTCACTGGATTAATGGGGCACCCACACACACAATTTATTAACACTTGTCAAAGGTCTCTTTTAGGGTGGGTCTCCTCTGACATTGTGAACCTGGCTCAGTTTCCCTGTCTGTAAAATGGAGATATTAATAGTATCAGCCTCACGAGTTGTTGTAGGCATTAAGTGATTAATAAGTCACTTACGACTTTATAAGTCATAAGTAAGTCACTACATTTAAAGCACTTGGACCAATGCATGGCATACATTAAGCACTTTATAAGTGATAACAGTTATGATTATTATGGTCTATGGTCTTTTGCAGGGTAATGTATTCAATGCATACCTCATCTTACCAGAGATATAAACCCTGGAAAAGATGGATTCCACTCTAAAGCTGAACTACTTGCCCTTCTGGAAAGCACCTATTCTCCATAAGGTCTTTGACAGATATAAGCACAGGTGCCCAAGAAAAATTATACTCTCCCAAATAGGAGATGGCAAGAGCATGGCCCAGGGGGACCAAAAGTAGGAATGGAAGAGGCACAATTTAGCAACATTTTTCTACTTGTGCTCTGACCTCCCTGAGCCTATTTCTCAATCAGGTTTGTTTTGTTTCTTTGTTTGTTTGATTTTGGGGGGTTGTGGGTTTTTTTAATTGTGATAGAAAACATATAACATAAAATTTGTCATCTTGGCCATTTTTAAATGTACAGTTTGGTAGTGTTAACTATATCCCATTGTTGTGTAACAGATCTTCAGAAATTTTTCATTTTGCAAACTGAAACTCGCTACCCATTAAACAATCGTCCATTTCACATCTCCCCTCAATCCCTGGTAACCACTATTCTACTTCCTGTTCTGTGAATTTCAGGTACCTCATATATGTAGAGTCATACGGTATTTGTTTTGTTATGACTACCTTAATTCACTGAATGTAATGTCCTAAAAGTTTGTGCATACTGTAGGATGTGACAGAATAAGAGATTGTTCTATAATTTTATTCTGATAATGTCTTTGTCTGGTCTTGGGATCAAGGTAATTATGGTCTCATAGAATGAGTTTGGAAGTGTTCACTCCTCCTAAATTTTTGAAAGTCTTTAAGGAGGATTGGTACTGATTCTTCTGTAAATGCTTCGTTGGAATTCTCCAATGAAGACATCTGGTTCTGGGCTTTTCTTTGTTAGGAGGTTTTATTTCTGTGGCATCAGTTGTGATATACTCTTTCATTCCTGGTTTTATATATTCGAGGCTTCTCTATTTTTTTCACAGTTAATCTAGCTAAGGATTTATCAATCTTATTGATCATTTTAAGAATTAACTTATAGTTTTATTGATTCTTTCCATTATTTTTCTATTCTTTATTTCATTTATCTCTATTCTAATCTTCATTATTTCCCTTCTGCTAACTTTGAGTTTGGTGTGTTTTTCTAGTTCCTTGAAGTGTAAAGTTGGGTTTTTGATTTGAGATATTTTTCTTTTTTTTTAGTATAAGCATTTGCAGCTAAAAATTTTTGTCATTACACTGCTTTCACTGCATCTCCCTAAGTTTTGTTATTTCGCATTTTCATTTTCCTTTGTCTCAAGGCATTTTCTAATTCTCGTTTGATTTCTTCTTTCACCCATTAGCTTAAGATTGTGTTGTTTAATTTTCACATATTTGTAGATTATACAGTTTTTCTTCTGCTATTATTTTCTAGTTTCATTCAATTGTCATCAGAAAAAAATACTTTGTATAATTTCAATCTTTTTGAATTTGCTGAGATGTCTTTGTGGCCTAACATGTGGTCCATCCTGAAGAATGTTCCATGTGCACTTGAGAAAAATGTATATTCCGCTATTACTGGATGGAGTATTCTGTATGTTTCTGTTAAGTCCTAATGGTGTATAGTGTTATTTAAGTTATTTACTTCCTGACTGTTCTTCTGTCTTGTTGTTCTATCCATTGTTGAAAGTTAGACATCGAAGTCTCCTACTATTATTGTATCACTGTCTACTTCTCCCTTCAATTCTGTCAATGTTTGTTTGCTTCATATATTTGGGAGCTCTGGTCTTTGGGGTGTGTATATTTGTGTGACTATATAGCCTCAGTGAATTGACCTTTCAATCATTATTCATTATATAATGTCCTTCTTTGTCTCTTGTGACAGTTTTTGACTTACAGTCAGGTTTGTCTTTAGCCACAACTGCTTTCTTGATTACCATTTGCATGGTAACAAGATATCTTTTTACATCCCTTAACTTTCAGCTTGTGTGTCCTTAGATCTAAAGTAAGTCTCTTGTACACAGTACATAGTTGAATTCTTTTTTTTTTTTCAAATTCATTTAGCTAATTATGTCTTTCCATTGAGGAGTTTAAGCAGCTTATATTTAAAGTAGTAACTGACAAGGGTGGCTGACTATTGCCTATCAGTTCTATTAATTGTTTTCTTTGTGTCTTATAGCTTTTTGTCTCTTTTTTTCTCACTGCCTTAATTTTTTTTTCCTTTCTTGTAGTAACATGCTTTGATTTCTTTTTCATTTCCTTTTCTGTATATTCCATAAATTTTTTGTGATTACCGTTCCAATGACGTAAAACATCTTAATGTTATAATAATGTCTTTTAAACTGATAACTATTTTCAATTGTGATATATAAAACTATTTTTTTAAAGCTCTACTCTTCCACTTTATGCTATTGATGTCACAAATTATGTCTGTATACACTGTATGCACCCTAACACAGACTTTTAGTTTTTTATGCTTTCATCTTCTAAATTCTGTATAAGAATTAAATGTGGATTTATGCACTAAAATTGCAATAATACAGGTTACTGTATCTGTCCATGTATTTACCTTTACCAGAAAACTTTTATTTTTGTAATACCTTCATGCTACTATCTAGGCTCCCTTTTTTTCAACTGGTGGACTTCCATTAGCATTTCTTGTAAGGCAGATCTAGTGATAATGAACTCCCTCAGTTTATGTTTATCTGGGAAAGTCTTAATATCTCCTTCATTTTCAAAGGGAAGTTTTGCCATGTGTAGTATTCTTGTTTGACAAGTTTTGTTCCCCCATAGCTTCAAATATATCATCCCACTGCCTTCTGGCCTGCCAGATTTCTGCTGAGAAATCCACTGATAATTTTATAGAGATTCTCTTTTATGTGATGAGTTACATTTTGTTGTTGCTTTCAAGACTCTCTCTTTGTTTTTTACTTTCAACAGCTTGATGATAACGTATCTTGGGGTGTGTCTCTTTGAATTTAATATAGTTTGAGTACACTGAGCTTGACTTTGTATATCTATGTCTTTACTTACATTTAGGAACATTTTGGTCATTATTACTTCCAATAGGCAAAGTCTCAGGTTGAAAAATCAATGTACACAAATCAGTAACATTTCTATATTCTAATAACAGTCAACTGAGAGTCGAATCAAAACTCAATATCATTCACAACAGCTACAAAGAAAATAAAATACCTATACTTAACCAAGGAGGTGAAAGAGCTCTACAAGGAGAACTACAAAACACCGCAGGAAGAAATTGCAGAGATATTTCTGGAAAAACATATCGTGTTCATGGATCAGTAGAATCAACATTGTTAAACTGTCCATACTACCCAAAGTGACTTACAGATTCAACATTCATCCCCATCAAAATATCAAAATCATATTTCATATGTCTAGAAAAAATAATTCTATGCTTCATTGGGAAACAAAAAAGAGCTGAAATAGCCAAACCAATCTTAAGCAAAAAGATCAAATTTGGAGGCATCACATTATACTATAAGGCCAGAGTAACCACAACAGCATGGTACTGCTACAAAAGTAGAGACATAGACCAATGGAACAGAATAGAGAACCCAGAAAGAAAACTATCAACCTACAACCTACTGATCTTTGACATAGCAGACAACAACATACACTGGGAATAGAAGTCCTAGTCAATGAACGGTGCTAGGAAAACTGGATAGCCATATGCAAAAGAATGAAGCAGGACTTCTATCTCTTACCATGTACAAAATTAATTTAAGGTTGGTAAAAGAATTAAGGTAAGGCATGAAATCATAAAAATTCTAGAAGAAAACATAGGAAAAACTCCTCTGGACATTGGCCTAGGCAAAGCATTTATGACTAAGACCACAAAGGCAATTATAGCAACAACAAAATTAAATAAATGGGACTTGATTAAATTTAAAAGCTTCTGTACTGCAAAAGAAGTAATAAACTGAGTAAACAGGCAACCTACTGAGTGGTAAAAAATATTCACCAACTATACATCCAATAAAGGGCAAATATCCAGAATCTACAAAGAACTCAAACAAACCAGCAAGAAAAAACACATACCCCACTAAAAAGTGGACAAAAGACATGAACAGAAGTTTTCAAAAGAAGATAGACAAATGGCCAACAAACATATGAAAAAATGCTCAACATCACTAATCATGAGGGAAATGAAAATTAAAACCGCAACGAGATATCACATTACTCCTTTCAGAATGGTCATTATTAAAAAGTCAAAAAAAAAAAAAAAACATAGGTGTTGGTGTGGATGCAGAGAGAATGGAATGCTTATAAACCATTGGTGGGATTGCAAATTAGTATAACCTCTGTAGAAAGCAGTACAGAGATTCCTCAAAGAAATAAAGACTTACCATTTGACCCAACAATCCCACTACTGGATATCTACCCAAAGAAAAAGTAGTTATTTTATCAAAAAGACACTTGCACTTGAATGTTTATGACAGCACAATTCACAATTGCAAAGATGTGGAATCAACCTAAGTGTCCATCAATTTATGAGTGGATTAACATAATGTGGTATATATATACCATGGGGTACTACTCAGCCATAAGGACTGAAATATGTCTTTTACAGCAACTTGGACCAAACTAGAGATCAATATCCTAAGTGAAGTATCTCAGGAATGGAAAAACAATCACGGGTTCTCTCTAATAATTAGGAGCTAAACCATGGGCACATGCGGGCACAAAGAGACATAAAGGACATCAGAAACCAAGAAGGGGGGAGGATAGGAAGAGTGAGGGTTAAAAACTTACCTTTGGGGTACAATGAACACTATTCTGGTGATGAGTAAACTAAAAGCCCTGACTTAAGCATTATGCAGGGTATCCATGTAACAAAAACATTTATACACCCCCAATGTTTTGAAATTTTGTTTTAAAAAAGGGAAAAAATGGAACAAAGAGAAGATCACACACAATTTGTTTAATGTAATGAGAGGTATAATTATCCAGACTTATGGAAACAATACTCCAGGGTACAAGGAAGTCTTTCTGAAGAGGAAATACTTGGGTTTTTAACATGAGTAGGTGTTAGGCAAATGAAGGGTGTGAGGAGGTAGCAGGAGGTATATGGACATGCAGGGTAGAGGAAAAGGAATGAGCGCAGAAGTTATAAATAACGTGTTTTTGGGTGAGGAACTGTAAGTAATCAATATTACTGGAGCAAAAGGAAGAGAGAGGCACAGGCTGGATCAGGGAGAACAGGTTAAAGTTTTTGAATTTTACATGGTTTTTCTCCCAATCATAGCCTTTCTCTTCTCTCTGCTTGACTGCACTTCTAAGCTTTATTTCTTTGGCAAACTCCTCTTCATGCCCCCATACCTAACCCGTATCTTCTCCTGGGTGAAGTGCTTCATAACCTCTTCTGTTCAGCATCCCTCTCTTTCTATCAGGCACAGTTAATCAACTCTTCTGGGGTCTTTGATACCATAATATGTGTTGAAATTATCTGTTTACATTCCTAAAATAGACACCTCATTAAAATCAATAAATGTAAGCTTACTGATTTAAAAGAAACTTGAAATACAGTGCACTGAAAGACATTTTCTATGTTAATGGCAACATCCTCAGAGCAAACTTAAAGAATGTAGCAGTCTTTGACTTCCTCTACAAAATTATCAATAACTAGTAATAGCATCCTTTAGTTTTGTTACAGCAAACAAGACCGGGAAACAAGCCGAGAGCCACACGAGAGAACTGCAAAACAGGCTTTTATTACGCCGGCAGGCTCAGAGGGATCTCTCCTCCAGATCTGAGCAAAATAGGGTCTGAGCATGGTGGCTTTTATATGTTACAGAAGCAAATGGTTACAAAGTCTGCACAAGATCAAGGTCTACTCACCTGTTACTCTATAGTTGCTTAGTCATGCTATTTTGCAGTTATGCACAAGATTGAAATCTAGTCAAAGGTCACTCTTTGGTTGCTTAGTCATGCTAGTTTGCAATTATGCCACTATTAGGAAGGGAGTGGAAAAATTCTCCCTGTCGGTTTGAGTATTCTCTGATATACTCTTCTAATACTGGGATTTAAGTTAATTCCATTAGGTAATAGAATTTCCTTTAATTTGCTAAATTTCATCCATTAAGTTAATATTTATTAAGTATCTACTATGTATAAAGCTGTGTGTTAGGTTTCAAGGATAAATTGGATATTGTTAATAAAGGTCTAACAATTTAATTGCAGATTTAAGACATATCTAAACAGTAAGCTGGTGTAGCACTAGCTGGAAGGATGGAACATAAAACTCCGCTAGGATGATGCACCAGGGCTGCATGGAGGAAGTGGCATCAGAGCTGACCCTGGGAGGAGGAGGAGGTCAGCCAGGACTGATTAGTTCATTACCTTCAGATTCATGAATAGGCCAAAAGGTAGCAAAAAATGGCTTGGGTAGAGGGCACATATGTTGTGGTCAGTAGTGGCCAACAAGTTATGTTGGGGACAGATAAGTGGCTAATGAAGGCCAATTTAATGTTAAGCCTTCATTTGGGGAAAGCTGGCAGCTTTTGATCAGAGAAATGACATTACCAAATTTGTTCTTTGGGGAGATTCATTTTGGCAATGTTGTGCTATTGGATTTAGGAGAAAAGAAAAGCAGACCTGAAGTGACCAGTATGAAAAAAAATTAACTCAGTAGTCCAGACATACAACATTGAAGTTCAGATAGTGACAGTGGGATTAAAGAATTCATGGATAAAAGAAACATTTGTGAAAAACAGACATCAATGTACATTTACTTTATTATTGGTGAATTTTTATTATTATCATTGTGTGCGTGTGATCCATTTTCTCCCTAAATGATGTAATCGTATAATCATACAGTCCCAGATTGTGCCAGAATCACTCACCTAATGCCAGAAAAAGACCCATTTCTTATTAGAATTCTATGAGGCAAACTATTAGGCCAAAGTATGTTTTTTTTCAAACTGGTTTGTTCTCATGCCTAAAGTTGCCCCAAGATGGCAATTAAAGAGTAGTCTCAGAAAAGAATGGAACATCAAAACACACTTGGTTATTTTATTATATTTGCAGGCCACTGCATTTTAAGGTAGGTTATATTATATTATGTCTTATATCTGCCAAAAAAAGTCTTTCTCAACCCACTCTGTCTTGAGAATAGATCTTTCTAGGAGCCAGTGCTTCCATCTGGAGCTCTGTGCATGAACTTTAGTCAAACTCCAGTTAATTTTTTTGAAAAATGTATCCCCTACAGTATGCAATGGAAGATTTTTTAATTGGAATATAATATATACACATAAATGTGTACATACCATAGCCATACAGCTAGCTGAAGTTTTGCAAACTGATGCTCCTGTGTAACAGGACTCACATCAAGAAAGAAGAGCATTCCAGGAACATGAAGCCTTCCTCACGCTTTCATGTAGTCCCTACCTCACACTCCAAGGAAAACTACCCTCCGGACTTCTGACACTATAAATTAGTTTCACCCATCTTTCCATTATTGTGGAATTAAACAATATGTGTTCTTTTCTGTCACTTTTTTTAATTCCACAGTTTGTAAGATTCACCCATTTTGCTACACATAGTTGTAGGCAACTATGAGTAGTTATACCCATTGCTGTATAGTATCACATTGTACAAGTATGTCACAATTTTATTTATTCATTGATGCATAACAAGAGTCAGTAAACTATGAGTCTCTGGCCAGCTGCTTATTTTTGTAAACAAAGTGTTATTGGAACACAGCCACCTACATATTGTCTATGGCTGCTTTCAAGCTACAAGGACAGAGTTCAATAGTTGCAGCAAAGACTTCACGACCCATAAACTTAAAATATTTACCAACTGGCCCTTTACAGGGAAAGTCTACTAGCCCTTGTTTGTAGTATTCCGTTATGTGAATGCGCCACACTAGTTGGGTATTTCCCATTTTAAATTAGTGCAAATATTGCCCCTATGAACACTAACACATGGCTTTGGGTGGACATATGTGGAATTGGTAAGTCACAGGGTGTTTGTGTGTCCGACTTTAGCAGATACTGCAAAACAATTTTCCAGAATGGTTTTGCCAATGTGCACACTCACTAGCAATATATAAATTCCAGTTTTTCAACATCCTTGCATATACTTGGCATATTTTTTGTTTTTAATTTCAGCTATCCTGGTGGGTGTATAGTGTGATATCTCATTGTGGGTTTAATTTACATTTTTCTGGTTACTAGGGAAGTTGAGCTTCTTTTCTTATGTTTACCTCCCATTTGGATATCCTCCTTTGTGAAATGTCTACTCTATTGTGACCATTTCTTAATGGCTTGACTGCCTCTCCTTTCAATTATTTGAAGGTGTTCTTTTGACATCCTAAATATGAGTCCTTTACACTGTGAATACCTCTCTCCCTCTAAGGTTTGCCTCCCATTCTCTTAATCGCATCTCAGTGTTTCTCATGTTTAAGACATTTTTTCCTATTCCAAAGTCAGGAAGATGTTTTCCTCTGGAAAGCCTAATTGTTTACTTCCCATGTTTATATCTGTAATCCATCTGGAGTTGATTTTTGTGTGTGATGGGAGGTAGAGGTCCAGATTTTTCCACATAAATATTCAGTTGTTCAGCACAAATTAATGAAAGGAACATGTTTTCCCCCCTTCTCCTGCAGTGCCCCCTTTGTCAAAAATCATTCATTTATTCATTCAACAAATATTTACTGAGTGTCTATTAGTTGAATGACTATGTCTTTTTTTATTTCAGAATATTATAGGGGTACAAACACTTGTGGGGCACAAAGGCAATATATGTAACCAGAGTCAGAGTTACGAGCATGCCCATTTCCCAGAAAGTGCACACCACACCCATTAGGTGTGAAGTTACCCATCTTCTCCTCCCCCCCTCACATGCCTGACATCTGAGGAATGTTACTTACATATGTGCACATAAGTGTTAATTAAGTAGTACCAATTTAATGGTGAGTACATGCGGTGCCTGCCTTCCATTCTTGTGATACTTCACTTCAAAGAATGGGCTCCAGCTCCATCCAAGACAATACAAGAGATATTAGTTCACCATTGTTTTTTATGGCTGAGTAGTGCTCCATGGTGTACCTATATCACATTTCATTAATCCGCTCATGTATTGATGGGCACTTGGGTTATTTCCACATCTTTGCAATTATGCATTGTGCTGCTATAAATATTTGAGTGCAGATGTCTTTATTATAGAATGTCTTTTTTTCCTTTGGGTAAATACCCAGGAGTGGGATTGCTGGATCAAATGGTAGTTCTACTTTTAATTCTTTGAGGTATCTCCATAATAATTTCTATAGAGGTTGTACTAGCCTGCAGTCCTACCAGCAGTGTAGAAGGGTTCCTATCTCTCTGCATCCATGACAACGTTTATTGTTTTGGGACTTTTTGATAAAAGTCATTCTCACTGGAGTTAAGTGGTATCTCATTGTGGTTGATTTGCATTTCCCTGATGATTAGAGAGGTTGAGCAATTTTTCATATATTTGTTCACCATTAGTCTGTCTTCTTTTGAAAAGTTTCTGTTCATGTCCTTTGCCCACGTTTTAATGGGGTTGTTTGATTTTTTCTTGCTAATTTTCCTGAGTTCTATACAGATTCTACTTATCAGTCCTTTATCAGATGTATAGCATGCAAATATTTTCTCCCATTCTGTAGGTTGTCTATTCACTCTAATAGTAGTTTCCTTGGCTGTGCAAAAGCTTTTTAATTTGATCAGGTCCCATTTATTTATTTATTTATTTATGTTACTGCGATTGCTTTTGGGGTCTTCCTCATAAATTCTTTGCCTAGGCCAATGTCTATGAGAGTTTTGCCAACATATCAAGGTTGTCCACTATCTCCACTTCTATTCAACATAGTGCTCAAAGTCTTTGCCTGAGCAATCAGACAAGAAAAGGAAATTGAGGGTATCCAAATAGGGGCAGAAGAGGTCAAACTATGGCCCTTTGCTGGTGATATGATATTATATCTAGAAAACCCCAAAGATTGAATCAAGAGACTCCTGGAATTGATAAATGAATTCAGCAGAGTCTCAGAATACAAAATCAATTTACACAAATTAATAGCTTTCCATATACACCAATAACACTCAAGCTAAGAATCAAATCAAAGACCCAATACTTTTCACAATAGCATCAAAGAAAATAAAATACTTAGGAATATATTTAACTAAGGAGGTGAAAGACCTATATAGGGAGAACTACAAAACAGTGAGAAAAGAAATTGCAGAGAATGTAAACAGATGGAAAACCATACCATACTCATGGGTCAGCAGAATCAATATTGTTAAAATGTCTATAGTATCCAAAGTGATCTACAGATTCAATCCAATCCCTTTTAAAATACCAACATCTTTTTTTGCAGATCTAGAAAAAATGATTCTATATTCATATGGAACCAGAGAAGACCCCAGTATAGCCAAAGCAACCTTATGGAAAAAGAACAAATTGGGAGTCATAAATTTACCAGACTTCAAGCTATACTACAAGGCTATAGTAACCAAAATAGCATAGTACTGGCATAAGAACAGAGACATAGACCAACGGAACAGGACTGAGAACTCAGATATAAAACCATCTTCATATTGTCATCTGCTCTGGAGAAAAGAATCTCTATTCAATAAATGGTGATGTAAAAATTGGATAGCCACATGTAAAAGACTGTAATAGAATCTGCACCACTAACCTGTCATAAAAATCTACTCACAATGGGTAACAAACTTAAACCTAACACGTGAAAT
>CAUYRT010009796.1:0-11441 GCA_963574885.1 Lepilemur ruficaudatus | reverse complement strand
GCATGCGCCACCATGCCCGGCTAATTTTTTACATATATTTTTAGTTGTCTAATTAATTTCTTTCTATTTATAGTAGAGACGGGGTCTCGCTCTTGCTCAGGCTGGTCTTGAACTCCTGACCTTGAGCTATCCACCCGCCTCGTCCTCCCAGAGTGCTAGGATTACAGGCGTGAGCCACCGTGCCCGGCCAGTTCAACTTGGTTTTGATGGGATTTTACCTCTAAGAAACTTAAGTTATCAACTAAATGGGCACCTGGAAATGTCTCCGGAGAAAACTGAAAGCCGATAAACCACACCCACACACTGACCCACCCACCGTGCCCCTATCACACTCGGACATCCGTAGCCTGGGGCAGGCACTGGTCAGGCAGAACTGGACACACTCACAGCTGCAAACTCAGAGGGCACTACACTCAGGAGGCGCCAGCAGATGGCAAAATCGGACTTACTCCCAAAAGGACACCGATCCAGGCACGGTGACAAGCCTCTAAACTCACTTGGGACTTTCACAGAAGAAAGGAGCATTTTTTAAAAAAAGAGTACTTTTAATTTTTTAACTAAAGGGAGTATTTTGGAGGCCGGAGGATTGCTTGAGCTCAGGAGTTCCAGATCAGCCTGAGCAAGAGCGAGACCCTGCCGCTAAAAAAAAAAAAAAAAAAAGGAGTATTTCTTTTCCTGGTGTGATTAAGCTGCCTTATGAATTTTTATGTCACTCCCCACACTAAATAATTCATTTATGGTTCCGTTTTCTACAGGTTAAAATTGGGGGTTTTGTGATCACAGTAGTCAAGGATATTGACAAACATCTTTGGAAAAAATTCCTTAATTATTAAAACAACTAAAATCTCTTTCTTGGAATAAACCATTAAGATCAATTCACTTGTAATCTAAGGAGGTCTAGAAATCTACAACAGAAGAATATAGCATATAGGGGTGGAGATTTGAAATGAATCAAGGTATCTGACACACTGACTCTTTCTAATAACACTTTGTAACTAATGCTGGGCAACACCCACCTTCTGTAGGCACTGGATCTACTATCTTGAAAAACACAACACAGGTGTTTGATCTTTGCCACACTGTAAAAACTTTCAACACAGCACTTGTATCTTCCTAGCAAAAACACTTGACTCTGCCTCTGCCTTTCATATCAAAAAGGATTAAGAATCCCCAAGGGAAAGGAAAGAACCCTTATCCGATTTAAAATATCCGAAGAAAGAAATACACCCCAGTCTGGCCACATGCCTTCCCTCGGTCCTCGTGCTGGGCCACACTCACAATGGCAATGCCAGTCTTCTGGATTCTTGTATTTCCAATAATCACACCCTTGGTAGGGCACCAAGGTCTTGACAAACTGTGCCTCCATCTGCACCCCATATTTTCAGCAAAGCTCCGATATATCTCCATGGCATTCCTTGGACTAGCAGCAGGCTGGCTGGTTGACTGACGATCAACTAACTGTCTCATCTCAATGCCAACAGGCCCCAGTGGACAGTGGGGTTAAGTGATATGGCCAAAGCCACCTAAAATCACTTCTCTAACTGAGATGGCAAAGATGGGACTAGAAACTGGCTCCTCTCCCCATTCAGTGCTCCTCTCGCCATATCCACCGCCCTGTAAAATACGTGGAATCAACATCATTCTGTGGCCTCACATTTGTCACTTATTCTAAGAGTGCCTTCGCACCTACAGAATTCAGTTAGAAGAACCTGGAATGGGCCACACAGTGGATGGAACGCATCCAGGGCATGCTCTCCCGTAAGCCAGCGCATTTTCACTTGACTTTATCATCTCGCAAGTCCAGGAGTCAAAAGGGGCCAGGCAAGGTGCATCCCTGTGTGACAGGGCAGTGTGCACACAGCCAGGAGTGCTGAGACTGGGGGCAGTCTGGGAGCGAGTGCCCCATTCCCCTGAGAGCACTCAGCATTCAAGAAAGCCCTTGAGGATCTAAGAACCCTGCACTAAAGCTTCGTGTGTGAGTTTCTGGTGGTTTCTAAAGCTGAATTCCTACTCTAGCCAAATTCTTTAACGTGGATGCAAAATCCAGAAGGAGGTAAAAGGAACAGAATCAAAACGGACTGTACACCAAACCCTCAGAACGTTCAACACCAAGAGTGAACTCTAATGTAAACCCCTGGGTGACGATGAGTTCATGGAAGGTAACAAATGGTCCGCTCAGGTGGGGGACGCAGTAGGGGAGGCTGCACGTGTATGGCAGGGGCCATACGGGAAATCTTGGTACCCTCTGCTCAGTTTTGCTATGAACCTAAAGTTGCTCTAAAAAAATAAAGTCTATTTTTAAAAAAATGGCCTGTACACGTTAAATGATTCTGGCAACAGAGTATAATAACAGATCCCAATTAGTAATTTCTATGTATAGGGAAAAAAGCCCTCTATTCTCAGAATGATACAACTGACAGGAATTTTTAAAACCTTTATGTAACTGTGTAGAGCAAAGGGGAAGGGAATTAACAGATTTAGATACTAACAGTTACATGCACTGGATATAAAGCCAGGATTTCTGGGTGGAGAAATGGAAGAGGCATGACAGAAGAACTAGAAAAGACTTCTGTGGCCCATGAGTCCAAACCACATGCAGGGGCAAAGGTCAGGCTACTGTGATTCATTCTCAGTTCAATAAATCTCTCTATTCCACATGACTTCAAGCCCGACAGTATGTGATATTTTTCCCCTTATATGTATGGACAGCCTTGGTTAAAAAACGAGGAAACCTGTGAACGTCTGAGGACGCAGCACTGCCGACAGGTTTTCCCAGGGGCCAGCTCCTCCCTCTCAATAAGTCAAGTCTCAAAGTGATAGTGCCCAGCTGCCACGCTGTTCCTTCCCTACTACACGATAATCAAGTTTAGCCACTTGGTTAAAGTGGAGAAGAGGAGAAGGGGTGTATTCCACACACCTCACAGGATCAGAGGAATCAGAACCGGACGGGATGTTAGAAATCAGTGAGGGCCAAAGCCGTCCAAATGTCCAATATTAGGACCCTCTCAGCTGTGCAGAAACCTTCCAGGCCCTTCTTGACTTCCTTCCAGGCTTAGAACCATGACAGAGTGTGAAGGAGTCTGACCTCAAGACAGATCCTGAGTGATCAGTGTGCCAAGTGTCTCGCACACCAGCGCTCCCAGGAGCCCGTCTCAATGATTCATTCATCATTGTGCTATGCAAGAAATTTAAGACAAGGTTCCCAGCTTCCAAGGGGTTGGTCGTCTAACTGGGGGGATAATACATTTCAAACACTATGTCTGCAGTAAAGCTCAGCCATTCAGACTGGGGTTAAGCCCCGAAATGATAATACAACACAGTCAGAATCTATGAGTGACTTCGTGTCATGCAATAAACCGTGGAATTGCACGGTTTAGGAATCTTATGGCCAAAGGTTCCTGGCCCTCAGTTTTGGTAACACTTAGCACTGTAAATTGCTATCATGAGGACTCCTTAACTACACCTAATTTTTATGCATCCAAGGATAAGCAGCCAAAAAAAGATAAGAAAGTTCCTGATAAACGGTTTCTGATTAACTCACATAGCATGATGGTGATACAAAGTGGAGTGCAAAGAACCCAGCATTTGGGTGGGAGATCACAGACATACCTCTTTGCTCTGAGTTCTTGGAAAAGACACACAACCTCAGTGTCTATCTACTTTACTGTAAAAGGGAACATAAATTATCACCCACCTAAGGTCAATGGAATGAAGGTGAAAACTATTACTCCAGTGTTAGAGTTCTTAAGTGAGTTAGGACATAATCATTCAACTGTTCAATTTCTTTAAAGTCAACTGCACATAACAAAATTCTGAATGTCAGAAACTTTGGGAAACATTTACACCATTTTTCGTTCACTAAAAGGGCAGGTTAGTGTTCCTGCCATATTCAACACTAACAGTTATAAAAAGGCTATAGGCAACTCTAGGCAATTCTTTAAGTCATAATTATTTAAACCTCAAAGTATTTACTGGCATCTAACATGAACGCACTGTGCTAACACCTGATTAGTCAGCTCAGAATCATCACATTTAGAGATGAACTCAGGGAGTTAAGTGCCCTGTCCAAAGTTATGCCATAGAGAGGATAGAAGGCACTAAGGCTTAGGCAGTGGTGACCTTGAGTCTTAGTCATCTTCGTGCATTTCACAGGACTTCTTAGGACAATGTCTCACAAATAGTGGGTGCCCAATTAACTTTTGCTGACACCATCTGGCTGCCGATAGTCTAGTTCAGGTATACCATATAGACGAAACACCTTTCAGCTAAAGTAACAAAAAAGACTTCACAGAACACACCAATCAGATGCAAGGCATGACAGTCACCTTAAAGGCAGCCAAGCGCTGAGTATCTAGTAAGCACTATGTAAGTGAGGACTGCAAGGCGAGACCGGAGGGAGACAGGGGTGCGCTCTACGGAGACCAAGCCTCAGAGAGTAGGGAAGGAAGGGAGTTTGGGGGCTAAATCTCTCCAGGCAGGGAAGGTGGAGACTGGGGAGGGAGGACTACTCGGGGAACGCGGCCAAGTGCCCGCTACCTGGGGGTCAAGGGCGGCCCGGGCGGGGCCTTACCCGGACGTCCGGGCCCTCCAGCAGCCTGAGGGCCTGCGCCTCGAGCAGGTCGGCCCGCAGCCGCACCAGGAAGCGCACGCCGCCATCCAGCTTGCTGATGTGGTGGAAGAGGCCGCGGTAGCGGGGCACGAGCGCGTAGCGCAGCCGGTCCTCGGCCTGCAACAGCACGGCCGCCTCCCGCTGCTGCTGGCGCAGCTGGAGCACGCTGGCGCTCTGCTCGGCCACCTGGCCGTGGTCCACGCCGAAGCCCCGCGCCAGGCGGCCCAGCAGCTCGGCCCGCTCGGCCACCTCGGCCAGGCCTCCGTAGAAGCTCACGAAGTCCGCGCACTGTCCCTCGGCCGGCGCCGGCGTCTTTTCGCGCAGCTCGTAGACCGGCGTCGGCGGCACGGCGCGGCGCAGCAGCTCGTCCATGGCCCGCTCCAGGGCACCGGACGCCGCCGCCGGCCCGCTCGACAGCCGGGGCCCGGGCGGCCGCGGGCAGAGACGCAGCAAGAGCAGACACCTCGCCGTCCGGCCTGGCCCGAAGCCCCGCATGGCGCCGAGCGACAGCTGCTGAGGGGGCGCGCAGCCGGCTCCGCCGCGCTTCCGGCTTCCGGCGCGCGCCGGCCCCATTGGCCGAGGCCGGGGGATGGGCGGGGCGGCGGCCAATCGGAGCGGCGGGGCGGGGCGGCGCGGAGGGGGCGGTGCCGCAGTGCGGCCAGGGGCCAAGTCTGGCGAAAGGTCCTGGCCTGGCGGGGAAGGGCAGCTGCCGCGTCCTGTCCTGACACCTGGCCATCTCAAGGCTCGCACTGTCTCATCCCTTATCCTCGTCCCCGACTGCACGTGCGCCTCCAACCTCCAGGTGCATCAGAGTCACCTGGGAACCGTCACACGTGCGGATTTCTGCGCTCAGCGTCAGAATGCCGGGGATTCTCACCTGTGTGTCTGGGCGGAGCCTAGGACTCTGCGGCTGTGTAAGCGTTAGTAGTAACCCTGGAGCACGCTTTTGTTTGACCCCTGCCTAGTGTTAACTTAAAAACCACACGATTATGTTCACATTGTCAGGGTCATAATACGTAAATAAATAAATACCACAGGATTTATAAATTTGGAGAGCTTTATTTCTTTTAAAGGGTTACAACCTGCAAGGTGGCCATTCTGACAGGCTGGGAAGCGCAGAAGCTGGGGAAACAGGCACTTCTAGAGAGGGAAGGGTAAGGCAGGGATTTAAGCTAAAAGGGTTGGCCAAGTCTACATACTGAACAGTTTATAGGAGGAGCTATGAATATTTATGAAGGTGGTACTAATGCATGCATATTGAATAAACATGCATGTTACATACGACACATGTTCACCTTGGGGTGGACACTTAACATTTAAAAGTACTACAATGAGGCCCTACAATTCGAAAGGACTTTTCAGGACTCCAGTGCACACAGAACGAGTCCCATGGTTGGTCGTCATCCTGTTAGGAGAAAGTTACTGAAAGCAGTCTCTGTTCCAATCAAAGCCGTAGTTGTGTCTTGTGGAACAGGGGAGTAAGGTCAGTGTCTGGTGAAGCTGCAGTCATTTTAACATTGCTTCTCTCAAGGCCAGCGCTTGTTTAGCTGCTAGAGAAAAAGAAAACCTTGTGGCAGTTAGAACATAGATTATTCTTTAAGTGTAGGGGTGTGTGACTTAACCCTTGCCTGGCACAACCTTAGGTGCTGTTTATAATTTCATATCTTATTGCCACAGAGTCCTAGGATCTCTATTTTAACATCCGTTCTGGTCAGTTGTGTCTAAACTGTGAAAGGGAGGGGATGTAATGAGAAGAGTCTGATCTCTTGTCCCTTCATGGCTGAGAACTCTGTTTTTAAGGTGTCTCTGGCTAAGAGGGGGTTCAGTCGGTTGGGGGGCCTCAGACTTCATTTTTAGTTTACACTAGGCACTCTTCAGTCATTGTCAGAGTCCTCCCTCTTACACAGGTGACTCCCAGAGAACCAGCCCTCCTCGCTTCCTGCTGCCTGCTGGAGGGCTTCTCATGGATACCGAAAACAGGGCTCTCCCGAGCATCTTGTTCCCCAGCCTGTCCCTCCTTCCTTGGTCTCCATTCATTCATTCATTCAAAAAAATGTTTCTTAACCACCTGGTATGTGCCAGGTCTTGTGCTAGGCTTGGGGATAAAAATGGACCAGACCCTGCCTTCATGGTGTTTACAGCCCAGTGAAGGGCACAGACAATAAACTAACTACAAACTGTGACAAGTGTTATAAAGGAAGCAACTGGTGGAGTGGCATAAAAAGACAGAGGAGGGCTGGGTCAGGAAAGGCCTCTCTGAGGACCTAACATGTAAGCTGAGACCAGAAATAGTTGTGGGATGAAAAAAAGAAAAATAGATTCATCCATTTTTCTAAGCTCTAAAGCAGGGTTTTTCAACCTCTGCCCTGCCCTTCATTTTAACATCCAAGTTTTATCGATTTCTACTCTAAAAGGACTTCTGGATCCAACCTTGCTTGCTGGCCCACTGTCCCTGTAGCCTTGTCACTTCTTACCAGGACTACTGCGGCCATTTCTTTGCCTCCAGGCTTGATCTGTCCAATCCATGCTCTGTATCACCTGCCCAGTGAACTTTGCAGACTCTCCATTGGACCCTGGCATTCATTTGCTTAATAAACCAATGCTTTAGCGTAACATACAGTGCCTGGCAACAGCGGCTCCTCCTCCCCTCTCCCCTCTCCAGCCCCTTCTATCGTCTCTCTGCCTCCTGGACCTTACTCCATATTCTGGGGGCTCCCAAATTTTTAGATTGTGAGACCAGTTTTGAGAAACACTTTAAAAACCAAGGGAGGACTGGTACAGGACTGGGAGGAGGGAGAGGTGGTGGGTGGTGGTGGTGTGGGCACTGATGGTAGTTGGAATCACAGTTGGCCTATATCCTCCACACACACCCCCCTTTCAGACAATCTCTCCCTGCTGGAGATTTCTGGCATGGGCTGTGAGAGACTGGAGGGAGTTGGAAGGCCTTGTGGGCAGATCTAATAGAATGCAAAAGAAATTCCAGCCAGGAGCCCACTGTGCTCTTTTGAGAAACAGAAGCTTCCTCCAGGTACAAAGAATGACCGCAGAGCATCGAAGAGCCTTCTGAGAACAAATGGTGGACAAGATTCTCCATCTTGCAAGTGGGCTCTGAAGACAGGGGCTTTCTTGCTTTTGGGGGGATGAACAGGGCACCGAGCGATCTGTGGGTGCTGGATCATGTGCCCAAGTACCAGGCTGGGATACAGGGCCACATACAGCCAGTGGGGTTGCTGGGAATTTGCCCTTTAGGGTAGGGACACAGTGTTGAGACAAGACGGGTATGGGCTGGGCAGTTGTCCCAAACGATGTCTACTTTAAGTATTTTAAAAAAACAGCATTAAAGAAAATCTTGCAAAAAAGAAAAAATAAATTGCCCACAATCCTAGCATTTTAATCAGAGCAGCTTTTATTTCTGCAAATCCTTCCAGTATTTGTCCACAGGCCAACATATTTTTCAGAGTTGTAATCACTGTGCTTGTGCTGTTTATTTTCTGTTCTTTTCACTCCCTGCTGTATCACAAACATTTCCCATGTTTCTAAATCACCTTCATAATTATCCTTTTTAATGGCTGCATAACATTCAATTGAGTTGATGTACCATAATCATCTTAATCACTTTGCCATTTCTGGATATTTACATAATTTCTAATTATTTTTTATTTTTTATATATATATAAAATCACGCCGTAGGAAATACTTTCATGCATATTGAATTTTTTTCCCTCTACTTGAATTGCCCAAATTACTTAAAAAGACCAAATGGGATAAAATTTCCCGTGAAATGTCAAACTAACTGAGCATCCTAGAAAGAAAAGTGACTCATAACCTCACTGGGGCTAACCAGGAATGCAGCCACAATCCCAGGAGACCTCTTCCCTGCCCAGGGAAGCCCCTGTTTGCCCAGCCCTGGCGTGTTTATGCCCCTTGCCCCACCGATATCTCACATATCTCTCTGTGTCATGCATGTGCTGCTGTAGAGTTATATCTTCATTTGGGTGAAGTTCAGGTTTATTTGTTTGTGTTGTTACAGAGCTATTATGAATATCCTTAGATAGCTATTATGAATATCCTGGTCCTGGGGCACATGTGCTAGGGTCTCTTTAGACCAGTTTATCAACCTAGACCTGATGGGCATTAGGGGTGGGTCATTCTTTGTTCTGGGGGCTGTCCTGTGCATTGGGGATGTTTAGCAGCATCGCTGGCCGCGACCCAGTGGATGCCAGGAGGAGTTCCTGGTTGCAACCACCCAAACTGTCTTTGTACACTGCCGGATCCCCCGGGGAACAAAACCGCCCCTCCCACTGTTGAGAACTACGGCTCTGGACTAGTGGTTCTCAGACTTTGCGGCACTTTAAAATCACATGGGGAGTTTAAAAATTCAATCCCTAGACTGCAGTTGAGTCCGATTAAATCAGAACCCCTGGGGACACAGTGCTAGACACCAGTTTTCACATTGCCTCCTTGCTGGAATCACCTGAGAGCTTTACAAAATACTGACGCTGGGACCCGCACACTCAGAGGTTCTGATTTAATTGGTCTAGAGCAGGGCATGGGGCTTTTTGAAATCTGAGCCTTAGTTATGTTTAAAACCACGGGGGCAAATGCCTGAGTGGAACTGTGGGGCTGCAGGTCTCTACTACGTAATGACAAGCTGTCTTCCAAGGACTTTTTTTTCTTTTAATACACGTCTGCCTTCTTCCCACCACCTGTGCCCCAATGCTAAACTCCACAAAGGCAGGGCCTATGTCCCACTTACTTTAAATTCCTGTTGCCGAACCTACTAGCTGGTATACAGTAGCTGCTTCATGTATATTTGTTGTTGAATGATTAGAAGTAGTTTGCCATTTGGCTACAATTAAATAACATTGTGTTATTATTGGAACCAATAGAAAGAGAAGCAGGCTTATTAGCAGTGTTGGAGATGAAGTCTTTTAACACCGCACCTTAGGGTCAGGCTGATGAAGGTGGTTACTATCCGCAAGTTTGAGAACTGGTAGAGGCTTCCTTTTTGTAACTCAAGAAGACCAAAGTCTCTAGGCCACAGAGGCTGGCAGGCAGCCATGAGGGACCTCCTTGTCATCTCAATGGGGTGCCCTGAGCAAAGAGAAGTTGAGTGGAGATGGGGTGGCAGCAGTTCCCAGGTCCCATTCTGTGGCTGGCAGAAAGATGTCCCCCTGCATATGTCCATGTCCTCCGCCCCGGAACCTGTGAATGTGTTAGGTTATGGGAATGAAGCAGCAGATGGAATTAAGGTTGCTAATCAGACGACCTGGAGATTATCCTGGATGATCTGGGTGTTAGAAGGAAAAAGATCTGAAGACGCTGTGCTGCTGAGGAAGGGGCCACAAGCCAAGGAATGTAGGCAGCCTCTAGAAGCAGGAAAAGGCACGGGACAGAGGACCCCTAGAGCCTCCAGAAGAAAAGCAGCCTGGTTGACACCTTGATCTTAGCCCTGTGGGACCCATGTGGGACTTCTGACCTCCTGAACAGTAAGAGAATAAATCTGTTTTAAGCCACTAAATTTATGGTCATTTGTTACAGCAGCCATAGGAAATTAATATATCTTCCAAGGCTGGCAATGCAGCGGGGAAAGTAAAATGTATCAGACTCTGGCCTCTACTAATGGTAACAGTAACAAGGCCTGGTGTTGCACTGACCAAGAGCCAGACATTGTCCTAAGTGCTTCACATAAGCCCATTCATTTAACCCTCACAACTCCGCCAGACAGGTGCTACCTTCATCTGCATGTTTTATGGATCTGGTAAGTGAGGCCCAGTGATTTTTCCGAGGTTGCCCAGGCAGTCCGGCTGCAGAGTCTGGGTAACATGCTGACACGCTTGTATTTGGTTACTCGAAAGGTTGGTTTCTTTCTAGTAAGACCTGCAGCCCTTCTAGACGTGGTGGGGTGTGACTGAGGGGCTCTCCACTGGGAAAGCCTGGGTTAGCGTGGGGCTAATCAGCTTCTACATTGGGCGGTGGGGGTTGAAATGCTGGCTCGGTGGCTAATTAGCTGTGAAACTCCAGGCAAGTTATTTAACCTCTCTGAGCTTTATGTTCCTTGTCATAAAAAAAAAAAACAAAACACCCCTCCTTAAAGGGTTGGCGTTTCAGTGGCACGAGGAAGTTTGAGAAAGTGCCCGATAAATATATTTCCACCTCTTGTCCAGTTGTGGAGTTTAGGATAGTGTGAAGGGGTCGCGGCAGGGACACCAGGTCTTCCGTCCTGTGTCCGATCCTAGATCCGTCACTTGCATGCTGTGGCAGTAGGCAAGTTACTTAACCTCTCTAGCCTCAACTTCCCCATCTGTAAAGTGGGTGTGGTGGTGACAGTAGGCCCCTCCTAGAGCAGTGTGGAAACTAATTAGTATATTGTACGTAAAGTTCTTGGCACAGTGTTGGGGACTCAAGAACCCACAGGTGTTTGTCCTTCTGCTTCTCAGAGATGGGAGGGGGGTAGGGAGTTGAACGCACCCTGCAGCTTAGGAGGGTGGGGAGGCCTAGCCCAGGGTTTTAAAAGCCCGAACCTGGATTCCATCCAAATGTCCGCCGCATTAGTTTTATGTTGCTGCAGAGCAAAGTGCCACAAAAGGAGCAGCTTAAAACAACACACATTTTTGGCCTCACTGTTTCTGAGAGTCAGGAGTTTGGGCATGGACTTTGCCTCGGAACCGCACAAAGCTGCCATCCAGGTGTGCCTTATTTGGTCCCGGCTGCTACACAAAACACCAAACACCCGGTAGCTTATAAACGATAGAAACCTGCCACTCACAGTTCAGAGGCTGGGATGTCCAAGGTCAAGGCACCAGCAGATTTGGCCATTTCCTGGTTCACG
>CAUYRT010009795.1:0-17424 GCA_963574885.1 Lepilemur ruficaudatus | reverse complement strand
TCCTGGGCTCAAGCAATCCTTCTGCCTCAGCCTCCTGAGTAGCTGGGACTACAGGCATGTGCCACCATGCCCGGCTAATTTTTTACATATATATTTTTAGTTGACCAATTAATTTCTTTCTACTTTTAGTAGAGACTGGGTCTCGCTCTTGCTCAGGCTGGTCTTGAACTCCTGACCTTGAGCTATCCACTCGCCTTGGCCTCCCAGAGTGCAAGGATTACAGGCGTGAGCCACCGCGCCCGGCCATGTTTTTAGTTTTATAGTAAGTAATTGGGCAGGTCTTCCCAATAGCATTCAGTTTTTTTTTTGTGGAGACTTTCTCTGTCGCCTGGGCTACAGCACAGTGCCATCATTGTATTTCATGCGACCTCACGCTCCTGCTCAAGCCATCCTCCTGCCTCAGCCTCCCTAGGAAGTGGGACTATAGGTGTGTGACACCATGCCTGGATAAGTTTTCTATTTTTTGTAGAAACAAGATCTCGATCTTTCTCAGGCTGGTCTCAAACTCCTGAGCTCATGAGGTCCTCCCGCCTGGGCCTCCTAGAGTGCTAGGATTTGGTTGCCACCGCACCTGGCCAGTATTTACTTTTGTTTTCTTGTCTAGTCTTGTCCTTACTTAAATGTTTTTTAAAAATTTACAAAAAATCAAAACATGTAGTTTGAAAAGTTAATTCTAAGACACTGGCCACTGCCTTCCTCCCATTCCTAAACCTCAGAGTCAATTGTTTTCATTTTATAGCTGTTTTTTCTCATATTTAGGTAAAGAAGGTTACTTATTAAGTCTCAGTTACATGTTTCTACTCACTGGTGTTTTTCCCACAGTTAGTCATTACTGACTTCTTACCGTGGAAGGTGAGGGTTTAACCATTGCCCAAGTTCCTCTCCTCTTGTTCTCTACGACGTCTAATATTTTATCAGATTAATCTCTGAAAATATTGTTCTCAGCTGAGAATAATGGTTCAACTTTTAGTTCAGTTTTTCTGTGGAGTTAATATTGCCCTTTTGCTTACTTTCTCATGTCCCTGTTGCTCCTTAGCCACAGACTTTTAGACATTGCTGTAAAACCCCCTGAATGTGGTCACACACACCAGCCGGCCTCTCAGCCCCCTTCCCTCTTGGAGATTCCCTTTGTGGAGAGTCTGCCCGGCTCCCACCCTGGCAGGCGCCCCCCAGTCCGGGGACTTGCCTTCGCTGGATTCTGGGGTGCTCCTCGCAGATCAGCGCCAGGGCTCGCTGCTCACCGTGCTCTGGGGCCGTGTGTCCATCCTCCCTGTGCGTGCCTGCACCAGGTTCGCTGGTGTACTGCGGCGCACCTGAGAAAGAGTAGATAGGAGATAAAAATGTCTTGGGATTTTGCATTCTTAAAAAAGTGTATTTTTTACCTTCGTATTAATTAAGAATTTAGCTCAGGTAAAACTCTAGACTGGAAGTAATTTTTCCTCAAGTTTGGAGGCATAGTTTTCCTCTCAGTTTCCAGCGGTCTGAAATTTTAAGACATGCCCACGTGTGGTATTTGGTGGCCTTATTCAATCTCTAAACTTGTGTTTTTTGGGTTTGGGGAAAATGTTCTCATTTTATTTCTTTGATAGTTTTCTTTGTTTCATTTGACTTTGTCTTTTCTCAGTATTCTTCTAATGATAGTTGGAATTTCTGCCTCCTGACTTAAATTTTGTTACCTTTTTACCTCCTCTTACATTTCCTTGTTTGTGTGGTGTTCTGTTTTCTAAGACTCTGAAGTTTGTTCTCTAGCCCTTTTGAGGTTTTGATCTCTGCTATCACTCATAATTTGAGAGCTTTCTTACGACCTGAGTGTTCCTTTTTGGTGGCATCTATTTCTTCAAGCTGTATCTTATCTGTGTAAAAATGTTTACTGTTTGGAGTTGCCTTCTCTGCGTGGTCTCTCTACTTTGAATGTCTTCTCTGGGGGTCAGTTTCAGTCTCTGGCTTGTGCTGTGAGACCTCCTGCCATGCCTGGCACGGCGTCTGTCCTGCCAACCTGGGGCAGGCCCCTGCAGGGGCCTTGCTGCAGGGTGGCAGGTGAGGGAACCCAAGTGCTGGTCATCGTCCTGGAGCCGTTCAGTTCTTCTGAGAACTCCAGTCTCCTCTTGCTCTGTGGGTGGTGGGTGTTGTTAGCCTGGCTGTGTCATTCTCAGGTGGGACGTCTCATGCTCCTTCAGTCTGTCTCTCGATTGTGCTGTTCTCGCCGTGGCCTCTTGTCCCCCACTCAGTGGCTCTTACAGGTCTACATTCCCACATTTCAGAGAGGAGCTCTTGTCTTCTGCTGGGGGAGGGGAGAGGGGGCTACCTGGCTACAGGGTCTGGTGAAGAGTCTGCTGCGCCTTTGTACAGACTCCAGCCCCTCCTCCTGACATCCGTCTCTGTGGCTCCTGGCACCTGTCGTTTCTGAGCTTTCTCTATTTTGAGAAGGTTTTTTTCTTTTTCTGTTTCTTTTTGGTCTTCCTCTGTTGCTTGGAGTAGAGCGCAGCGGTGTCATCACAGCTCACTGGAACCTCAAACTCATGGGCTCAAGCGATGCTCCTGCCTCAGCCTCCCAAAGTGCTGGGACTGCAGGCGCTGCCACCACACCCAGCCTCAGCCTGCGTTTTCCTCGTCCTCCCTCCTGCACGCAGTCAGGCCCAGCTTGCTCTCCTAGGCTGGGTCAGTTACCCTTGACCCGCGCTTTGTGCTGTCCACAGCTGGCTGTCAGTCATCTTTGTGATTGTGCGCACAGAGACATGCCAGTGATGACTGTTGTTTCTGCTTCTGATTGATCACTCCTGGAGAGAAGGCCTTAGGGAGAAAATACCACCTTTGGCACTTTCACCCTCTTATTCTTAACTGAAGTAGGAATGCCAGTCCTTTCATTACAAAACGAGGCTCTCGCCACGCTTGTCTGGCATGTGCTGCTATGTGGTGTTTTAAGTGTAACGTGAACCTCTGTGGCATCTGTCTCTGGCTGAAGTGAGCAGGGAGGACCTGGTTCTACTTTGAACAGGGCGGCGCGTCCTTTGCGTTCGACTTCTGAGGGGCTTGGGCTGTCGTGCTCCGGTCCCAGGAGCCGTTGTGGGGGACACAGGCGGCCGGTAGGCGTTTGTGTCAGGGCCGTGGTCCGTGCAGCGGAGGCCTTTCTTGCCAGTGACAAAATATAGTAAGTGGAAATTTCTCTTTGTAGTTTAGTCAGTAGGTTCTGTTGTTGGTAATGATGAGTCAATCCAGAGGATTTGAATACCTGAATTTTCCAGACTTTTGTTTAAGCTCTGAACTCAAACTTTTAAAAACAGGAATATTTTTTAGAATATCATTTATTGTGGGGGAAGATACGAGGGAGACTGCCTTAGGTCAAGTGTTCATAAAAGGCGTCTCTGAGGAAGAGGTGTTTACGTGGGTCCTGAAGCTGCCTGGGGCCTGAAGGAGGGAAGGGCTGAGGTGCTGGAGTGCTGGCGGCTGCGTGTGGGGCCTAAAGGCGGTGCAGCTGGGCCAAGCAGGGCACAGCCAGGTTGCCGGGTGGGGCTGGAGCGAGCTGGGCTGAGAAGGCCCAGTGGTGGGTCCGAGTCCATCCTCGGCACCGTCGGAGCTGCTGGAGAGCTGCATGCGGCGACAGGTCCGGCTGTGTTGGAAGATCGCCCGACTGCCGACCGGGAGCGTGCTGGGGAGGCTGGGAGTGGATGGTGAGAGTCCAGACAAGGGATGACGGCACCAGTGGACACGTGAGGACAGAGCATTTGTTTGGAGGAGAAATGGGCCGTTTCACGGATAGGATGGGTTCTGTCGCAGATAAAAATATGGCGTCACCTGCATTGGAGGTGATTCCATTGCCCAGTAAAAGTGTTTTTCAGCTCTGTCACACGGAAGCTCTTGGAACAGTTTTTAGCACATTAGAAGCATTCACGTGTATTATGCTGTTATTGAGCACCCACTGTGTGCTGGGTATTCACACTCACCAAGCACTGATGGAGGTGGAGCTCCTGCCGTGCCAGGCACTGCTCTGGGTTCTGGGACTGTAGCAGTGAATAAAACAGACAGAACTTCATGCACACGTGAAGCTTGCATTATAGTGGATGGAAATAGAAAATAGAAGGAAAATTTTGTGGTATGTTAAAAGATAAGCACAACAGAGAAGATTTTCGTTTTTAATTTTTATTTATTTGGAGATGGGGTCTTGCTCTGTTGCTCAGGCTGGAGTGCAGTGGCTCCATCATAGCTCACTGCAGCCTTGAGTCCTGGGCTCAAGGGATCCTCCTACTTCAGCCTCCCAAGTAGCTGGGATTACAGATGTGTGTCACCAGACCTGGCTAATTTTTAAATTTTTTTTGTAAAGATAGGGTCTTGCTATGTTGCCTGGGCTGGTCTCAAACTCCTGTCCTCAAGCAGTCCTCCTGCCTCATCCTCCCAAAGTGCTGGAATTACAGGCGTGACCCACCACTATTACTGTTGACCTGTCTTGCGGCTTTCTGCAAAAGCCCCACTTACTGAGCTGGTCATCATTTGACTGTACCCAGAGCTAGCTCAGTGGGAAAAGCCCTGTCCTTAGGGCATTTGTGGAGAACAACCAGTGGCAGTTGCTTGATATCACAGCTGCTTGTGTCTGTGATACCAGCTGGGACAATCAGGAGTCTGGCCACAACTCAAAGGGAAGTTGTGAAGAATGAGATGCCATTAGAGGGCTTTGGAAAGCTCTGACAGATTTCCTGGGGATCTAGAGGGCTGCACACGTGCACTACTGTGTGTATACTTAAGAAAGGCCCAGACGGGCCCTGGTTTCTCACTTCTGGCTCACCTGGAGTCCCTGTGCTAATCAGAAGCCAAGGCAGAATTGTAACTGCCTGAGTGCTAATGGTGCCTTCAGCACTCTCTTGGCAATGTCCAGGAGACTTCTGGGTTCAAGGTGTTTAAGGAAATCCCTGACCAATCATTAGTTGGCCACTAAGCTAATTGAGCAAAGACTTTAGTGGCCGAATCCTATAGGAAATACAGAATTTATAGAACTAGTCCGGGAAAGTCCCTGAACAAGCAGCAGCATCAGCAGCGGCAGCAGCAGCAGCAGCAACAACATCTTTGGGGAGGGATTGACTGATTTCCAGAGTGGCCTTGTTACATTATCTGAAATATCCAGGTTCCAACAAGCAATTATGACATACAAACATGAAAATGTGGTCCATACACAGGAAAAGTTCAGGCTTTGGACTTACTAGACCAGGCCTTTAAATTGGCTGTTACAAATACGCTCCAAGAACTAAAGGAAACCATATCTAAACAATTAAAGGAAAGTATGAAAATGATGTCTCACCACATAGAGAATATTAAAAGAGGTAGAAACTATAAAAAAGATCCAAACGGAAATTCTAGAGTTGAAAAATAAAATAACTGAAATGAAAAATTCACTAGAGAGGCTCACAGCAGATTTGAACTGGCGGAAGAAAGAATCAGTGAGAATAATCGATGTCAATTAAAAGTATCCAGTCTGAGGAACAGAAAGAAAAAGAATGAAGAAAAATGAACAGACCCCGAGAGACCTGTGGGATACCACCAAGTACACAAATATGTGTATAATTGGCGTTTCATAAGGAGAGGAGAGAAAGAGGCAGAAAGAATATTTGAAGACATAACTTCCCAAATTTGGTGACAAACATCAGTCTACACATCCAAGCTCAGTGACCTCCAAGTAGGATTAAATTCAAAATCGACACCCAGACCCTTGTGGTCAGACTGTCAAAGGGCAGAGACAGAGACAGAGGGAGCATCTTCAGAACCCCTGGAGGAAAACGACTTATCCAAAATCACTGGAGCCCGAAGACAGTGGCCTGACACATACAAAGTGCTGAAAGACTGTGAGTTGAGAATTCTGAGTCCAGCAGACCGTCCTTCAAAAATGGAGAAATTAGGACACTGCCAGATAAATAAAAACGGAGGGAATTTGTTGCTGTGGCACCTACTTTCTGTCTAAGGCAGTGCTCTGGCTGGGTGAGGGAGGGAAGAGCAGTGGAGGAGACAGCGCACAGGTCAGTACCAGGGAGCTCCAGGGGGTCGGTGCAGGAGGGAGGGAAGAGCGGTGGAGGAGACAGCGCACAGGTCAGTACCAGGGAACTCCAGGTGGTGGGTGCAGGAGGGAGGGAAGAGCAGTGGAGGAGACAGCGCACAGGTCAGTACCAGGGAGCTCCAGGTGGTGGGTGCACGAGGAAGGGAAGAGCAGTGGAGGAGACAGCGCACAGGTCAGTACCAAGGACAACATAAATAACTTCTGTAACTTTCTGTCCCCTGCCTTGGTCTTAAAGACTGCGTAAAGCAGTAATTATAAAACTATGTTGATGGGCTTGCAATGTATAAAGATGTCATTTGTAGAATATTAATAGTACAAAGGACGAGGGAGGGAACAGAGCAATCCTGGAGCAAAGTTTCTTTATGCTGTTAAAATTTAGTTTTACTCCAAGCTGCATTATTTTCAGTTAAGGTGCTAATTATAATCCCCAGACAACCATTAAGAAAATAACTCAAAAAATATAATAAAAGAAAGAAAGGAATTAAAACAGTGTGCTAAAGAATATCCACTTAACCCATAAGCAGTGAAGGGGGAACAGGGACAAAGACATAGGACACACAGAAGCACATCAGAGTGGCAGACGCAGATGCTACCTTATCAGTAACGATCTTTTTTTGAGACAGGGTCTCGCTCTGTGGCCCCGGGTGGAGTGCAGTGGCGTGATTGTAGCTCACCACAGCCTTAAAGTCCTGGACTCAAGTGATACTCCTGCCTAAGCCTCCTGAGTAGCGGACTGCAGGTGTGAGCCACTGTGCCGGCAGATTTTTAAATTTTTTGTAGAAACTGGGTCTTGCTATTGCCCAGGCTGGTCTTGAGCTCCTGGACTCAAGCTGTCCTCCTGCCTTGGCCTCCCAAAGTGCTGGGATTACAGGCGTGAGCCACAGGGTCTGGCCTTGGATTAAAACTTGAATTTTAAAAGGCAGAGATTGGTGGAATGGATAAACGTATAGATAGTGGAGTAGTACAGGAGTGCGATTGATTTCTGCGCCAGGACAGTTCGGGGGAGAGCAGCTGTAAACAGTTGGTGCTGAGGTAACTGGACCCACAGGCAATAGAATGTGATTGGACCCTCTCTCACTCTATACGCAGAAATTAACTCAAATGTGTCATAAACCCAAATGTAAGAGCTAAATCTATAACACTCTTACAAGAAAACAGGAATAAATCTTTGTGACCTTGGGGAATGATTTCTTAGATGTGACAACAAAAATACAAGTGATTTAAAAAAAAGATAATTTGGACCTCGTGAATGTGTGTCTTGTCAAGAATGTGAAAGGAAACCCAAGTATAACAGGAAATATTTAAAAATCATTATCTGATAAAGGGCTTATGTGCAGAATATGTGTCAATAAAGAACTCAATGATAAGACAACCTGATCAAAATAGATAAAGTATTTGAATATACATTTTCTAGAATAGATATAAAAATGTTCAATAACCACATTAAAAACCATCAGGAAAATGCAAATCAAAACCCGCTTCACACCTACCAAGACGGTTGTGCTAAAAGTGGACAGTAACAAGAGTTTGCAAGGTTTTAGAGGAATTGGAAGAAATCACGTCTTTCCTGGTAGGGATGTGAAACGGGACTGCCCTTTGGAAAAGATTGTGTCAGGACCTCAAAATGTTTAACATACAATCACCACATGACCAGGAATTCCACTCTGAGATATCTGTCAAGAGAAATGAAAATATATATTGATGCAAAAACTTGTCCGTGAGTGGTCATGGTGACGTTATTCATAAGGACTGAAGAGTGGAAGCTACCCCAAAAATCGGTCAAGTGGTGGATGGATATCAAAATATGGCGTGTCTGCGCAATGGGAAATTGCTAGGCAGTAGAAAGCGGTGATGCGCTGATCAGCGCTGCCTTGGAAACGTCGTTATGCGTGAGCAACGCCAGGCGAGAAGACCACGTGATTTGGTTGCATCCAAACGAAATGTCTGGGAGAGCTCAGGCTACAGACTCAGCGTAAAGTCCCTGGTGGCTGCCGGGCTGGCGGAGAGCGGGGCTGATGACTGACTGCTCCCGGGTACGGATTTCCTTTTGGGGAGGTAAAATTTTCTGAAATTAGATTGTGGTAGTGGATGGACAAGTCTGTGAGTATACGAAAAGCCATTGAGTTACATGCTTTCAACGAGTGAATTGTATGGTATGCGAGTTATATAAACTGTTAAAAAGAGATAGGCCCAATTCACATTTGTCAGAGACAGACACGGATTTACCTTCTGTGGCTCGTCAGCAGAACAGTTTTTAACTTTCTTTGAACTCTCACTCCGATCGGTGGTTGAGGATTCTTCCCTGAGGCTCGTCCTTCTGTGCGTAAGGAGAGCTCGTGGAGCTGCCCCTGGTGGTGGCCACAGTGGCCGCCCAGGCTGGAGCTGGGCTTTTTGCTCCTTGACCCCTGTGGTCCTCAGCACAGCTCTGTGGTTCATGGTGCTCCTGTCTGAAGAGGGGAAGCTGAGGCGGAGGGAGGCTCAGCCGATGGCCCAGAGCCACGTAGCCAGTGGACACGGAGTGGCGTTCTGTCCACCTCGATTTCAGAGTTTGCTCAGGTGGCCGCTGTGCCAGCCACCTCCAGTGTGACTGTGTCTTTCTTCAACAGCAGACTTCGGCTGGGTCACTTTTGGCTTACTCAGTGAAATCATTTCATACGAAGACTAAGACTCTTGAGACCAGGTTTTATTGTACATTTCAAAGATTTAAGATTTTGGTAGTTCGGTATTTTATAATAATCTGTCACAGGCTCCTGTACTGTTTGTGTTGGAACTTGGGCTGTTCCCAGAATACCAATACTGCCAGTTGTTTAGTTTGGCCTGCAAGCAAGAAATCATGAACCATCATGTTGTTCCTGAAGAATAACCAGCAACAATAATTCAAGAATTCAAAAGTTGGAATTCAGTAATTCCAAGAGCTTTTATCAAAGCCTGTTTCCAGAGTATGTGCTTTGCTATGTCCTGAGTGTGAATCGTCACTTGCTCTTGGCCAGTGGCTATTGCTAGCGTAGTCACTCATCAGCCGCCAGAGCTCCTGCGTCCATGGTGGGAATTACCTACCTGTCGTGCAGTAAGTGCAGTGTCCTGAGTGGCTGACGGGCTTGCTGCAGCTCAGAGAGAGACAGTGCGGGTGGCTAAGGCCAGAGGCATCTTAGTGTGGACTCTGTGGGGGGGGGCTTGCTGCTGCAGGTCAGTTACGCGCTGCTGCCTTCCCCTGATTTCTGAAGTCAGGGTAGTTCAGTAAGCCATAACACTAGATCTGCTGGATCTGTCCCCAGCAGGGTGGGGTGGTTGAAGTTTTCAGTGAGGCCTCCGCCTGTGGATGGAAGTGCAGCTTCAGTGATCATAAACCGGCACCTGGCCAGGAAAAGGCTTGGCTCCTTTATGGGACTTCACGGGACCGTTACCTGTCTCTGCTGCGGAGATGACTCATTGATGATGCACCGTGGAAGGCACCTCCTACCAGAGCACTTCTGGTAAATTTATTTTTTTAATTAAAAATTTTGGGGGGGCAGGGTTTCACTCTGTTGCCCAGGCAAGAGTGCAGTGGTGTCATCATCCTAGCTCACTGCAGTCTGGAACTCTTGGGCTCAAGCGATCCTCCTGCCTCAGCCTCCCCAGTAGCTGAAACTACAGGTGTGCACCACCACGCCTGACTGATTTTTTAATTTTTTGTAGGGACAGGGTCTCACTATGTTGCCCAGGCTGATCTTGAATTCCTGGCCTTAAGCAATACTTCCAGCTCGGCCTCCCAAAGTGCTGGGATTACAGGAGTGAGCCACTGTGCCTGGCCCATTTTTGGTAAATTTAGGACATAGTTGTTGATTTGAATATGTCAGCCTATGGGCCATCTGTCATCCATGCTTATGCCTTTGAAGCCTTACCTTGGACAGGTGTGTCTGAACCTGGTATAGCAGTTTGCTCCAGTGGAATTTCCTCCTTGGCGGTTCTAGGGCTCACCACTTGGTGACAGCCTTGCTCAGCTGAGTAAGAACAGTCACATGGAGGCTGGTGTTCGTGGCGTGTGTGTCAAATGCTGTGCCGAGTGCCCACACGTTCCGCTCCTTGTGACAGTGTGGGGCTGGCATTGGTGTCTCTGTCATCAGACCAGGCTGGAGGTCATCACAGAGCCAGGAGTGTTGTCAGTTGACACACGAGTCCCTGTCTCGCTCGGAACAACGGCGCTATGTGCGCCAGGCATGTGTCTACCCTCTGGGGTCTGTGTGTGTGCCCTGCTCTCATGATGTCCCCTCAGGCCAGAGTTCCCAGACTGGCAAGCCTGCTCCTTACTGTGGGGCCCCTGGTCATCCTGTCCTGTCTCCTGCAGCTCCTTAGCCCTTGGTCTGTGCTGGTTGGCAGCAGACATGGCATGGGTAGAGGAGCAATTTCTAGAAGGCTGACAGCCTTGCTGTAGTTGGGGGGGTGGAGGAGAAGGCTACACGCAGAGGCGGTAAATGCCTGAGGACTAGGGATGGGGTAAATCTGGACATGTCTGGGGGCTCCGATTAATCTCCTGGAGCTTGCCCGTTAAGGGGAGGCCCAGACAGGCAGGGCCTTGCAGGCAGACCACGTGAGGAGTGCGGGTGTCATCCTCCCACACTCGGAAGAGACTTGGGTTTTATGCAGGGGAAGATGGATTGAAGGACCCGGCTGCAGACAAGGGAACGTCCAGCTTCACCCTGGACCTTTCTGGAGCTGGGGAATCCGTTGCCTCTCAAGGCAGCCTGCACTTAGTTTTTCCTTCTTACCATAAAGTAAATCATAGAAAGCACGTTTTTAGTGATGGATGAGTTGTTACAAGGTGAACACCCAGGTCACCACCCAGGGAGCTCTTTCCTGAGCCCTGTCCTGCCCCAATGATACCACTGCTGGGTTCCTCACGCCCTTGGCAGGTTTCACCCAAGGGCACCTCCTGGACACTAGGGTTTAGTCTTGCCCGTTTCTAAACAGTTCTTGTTCCTCAATCCTGTTTCAATCTGTGCTCGTTCCTTTTCCTCACACTGTGTAGGTCGTGGAGGTCAGGCCTTGGCTGTCTGGCAGTGGTTCCAGTGGCCGGTGCCTGGCTGAGGCTTTGCCTTTCATGTGGGGCTCGTGGGAGTGTCTTCATTTGGCTCCTAAGTCCTTTTGATGTGGTCCTGGTGGTGTGTGGTCTCGGGCAGCTCCCTGGCTCCTGGTTAGACGTGTCCAGGCTCTTGACTGCAGTTCTCTCAAAGGAAATGCCACAAAAAGCCACAAAAGCTCACATTATCGCATCTGTGCAAGAGAAGAATAGCATATTGGCCAGACCTGAGGGCAGGAGAGCCTCCAGCAGACCCAGGTGTCCACGAGGGGCCCCTGTGCCCAGTAGTCTCTGCTCAGTGGCACCTGGGGCCAGGCCACTCCAGCCCTGTCCTCGCATAAAACGCAGCTCTCCGTGGATACCTGGGTCTCTCAGGGCTCTCCTGTCCTCAGGTCTGGCCGTGTGCTGTTCTCTCTACCTTCTCTTGTACAGGCACAATACCGTGGGGTTTTTTGCGGCTTTTCATGGCTTTGCTTTCAAGGGAGCTGCGGCTCGGAGGTGTTACAGAGCGATCGGAGGCTGCTCTGGGCCTCCCACCTCCGTGCCTGCCCCAGGTGCACTCTTGTTACATGCTCTGTGCTGCTCCAGGGGGCCCTGAGCTGCCCTGATTTGAAAAAGTGTGTGTGTGTGTATGTCTGTATATGTGTGTTTGTGTGTGTATGTCTTTGTGTATGTGTGTATGTGAGCGTATGTATATGGGTTTCTGTGTCTGTGTGGTATGTATGTGTTGTGTGTGTGGTATGTATGTGTGTTATATGTGTATGTGGCGTGTGTTGTGTGTATGTTGTGTGTTTATGTGTTTTTTGTGTGTTGTGTGTGTGTATGCATGTTGTAAATCGGCCAATTAAAAAAAAGTTCTCGATGGGAAGCTGTAGCTTTTTGTCTCCGTTTTTGTTCCACAGAGGGAGTGTGGTTTAACTCTTTCTGTTTCTCCTGGTGCTTACCTCTACAGCTCTAAACTGTGTGTGCTTTTAGTTTTATTTTGTGACTGAACAAGCTTAGATAAAATCTGTAGACGTCACTGAGGAAATGTGATGTAGCTCATTTAATGTGACCTCTCTCTTCACCCAGGTGTTTTATTTTCTCTGCTCCAGAGCTGACCGGTACTGACCCAGGGTGTTCCTGGGGCTTGGTGGGCAGACGAATGTGCACGTGCTGGAGAACAGGCACAAGGACCCCGGAAGGCTTGTCAGCACAGACCTGTGCACCCGTGTGAGGAGCATGCGTGTGCACACACCCGTGCTGCACACACGGCCTCCTGTGCAGAGAGCTTTGTCCTTGCCCAGGCCAGGCAGCTTGTGACAGAGGCTGTTTTCATGGCACTGTCAGCCAGGTCCAAAAAACCTGGTTTTTAGCAAAGATACTACTTCTTAAGGAAAATTTCAGAAAACATTTTTGCCCTTAACCTGTTCCCCGGGGACGTCGGGCTGCCAGTGCCACCCAGTGTGCCCGCAGGCCCTGAGCCAGCTGCCCTGCCTCCTGGCAGGGCCTTCCGCTGGCCAGCCGTCATGCAGGGAGGCGCGGGCGCTGCCCAGGGTTACTGCTGCGAACGGCCTTCCGGGCACACTTGAGGGCTGAGCAGGGAGTGACTGGCGCGGGCAGTTTGGGTACGTCTGTGTGGCTCGAGGGCGGGAGCTGCTGTAGCAGCACCTGTCCCAGCACCTGGACAGCGCGTGGTGAGGGAGCCTCTGCACCGGCCTTGGTTTTCCTATCCTGGCTGCCTGTTCCATCTGGAGTTTTCTAGGTAGGGTAGGGTTGCCTCAAAGGAGTGCTCCTTTAATTCAGTAAAAATTAAGCCCTGTTTATCAGCAAATGCTAGTGCAAGATAAGTGCTGTTCTGGGAGTGTTCTCGAGGAGGCAGGTGGTCCCACTAGGGAAGGCAAGGTTGGTTTTGGACGTGGCGATGGTTGAACGAGGCTGTGAGGCCCAGGTGGGCAGGGTGAGCTCGTGTCCTCGGGATCTGCAGCTGCTGGCGTGGCAGGGCTCTCATGCCGCAATCTGGTGTGGTCAGGTTGCTGCGGAGGCCTCTCACCCCACGGGAGTAAGAGACTCCTTAAACCAAAACCCGTGTGAGAGGATCTCTTCAATACTCAGCTTTGTTGGTACAGACTTGTTTTATACACACCTCGTCCTGGGTGATGAACAATTGTATTTTTCCATTACTTCTTAAAGACGGGTAGCCCTAGTATAATCACCTGTGCTTTCCAGGCCTCAGTTTCCCCACTTAGGCTGTCCCATGCCTGACCGTCCCACACATGCCCATGTTTGTTGAGTGAAGACCACTTGAGCAGTAAACTATCAAGTGTCGAATGTTTGTCATCTTTCTAAGGTACCTTCTCTTTTGGTACACTGGAGAATTCCCAGACGCTCACACCACGGTTAACGCGGAGGACTTCTGTGACTCCGCGACAGGAGGGCTTCTCGCCTCCAGTGAACAGCAGCAGTTCTGCCATGTGCACCAGCTGGGTGTCCTCAGACCCAGCTCTGACGCTGTCCACCCGGAGGTTGCATCAGATCCCATAGGCGGGGGCTCGGTCCACAGGGCAGCCCTACCTCCAGTGCCAGTCGCAAGCTCCAGGTCACTTCACCTGTGCTTCCGACTGACCGACAATAAATAGAGGCTCCCCCACCCCGTCCTTCAGTGGTGCTAATTTGCTTGAGCAGCTCACAGAGCTTAGGGGAACACGTTTGCCAGTTGATTATAAAGGCTGTTACGAAGGATGTGGATGCAGAGATGCGTGTGGGAAAGGGTGTGGAGCCTCCATCCCTCCCTGGCTGTGCCACCTCCCGTCACCCCTGTGTGTTCAGCTCTGCGGAGTGCTCTGAACCGCCCCCTTGGGCCGTTTGTGGAGACGTCACTGGAGAGGACGGTTGACAACCGTAGACATGTGACTGGGCAGGAGGGTGGAGCTGGTGCCGACAGCCCGAGTGGGACGCCCCGCAAGGCCTGTCCGTCCAGATTCTTCTGTCCTCCGTGCGCAGCATTCCTTCCCCCAGGTGTAGGGCAGGACCCTGCTGCATTGGGGGTCTTGTGACTTGTGATCAGACAAGGTGGGGCAGAGAATTTCTTTATGGCCAAGACAGAAAGAGAGGGAGATTAGAGTGTATCTTTGGTTCCATGGCCTGCCCTGGGGAGAAATAACAATGGCTGTGGAAATTATGAGTCAGGAACTGTGGACCAGTATGTATATATATATAAAATATCATAACTGGATATTATAAAAGCGGACTTACTGGATTTTGTAGGCCAGTGAATTTCGTAAGAAAAGAAAATTGGAAGTCTACAGTAGTTAAAAACGTGTATTTTTATTATCTTTGGCCGTGAAAGTCCATTTCGGGAGTGAACTGTTATTGGCTGATGATGATTTATCGTGGAAAACGTTCTGTGGGTGTTTTGAGTGCCTTCCAGTTCCAGAACTGTGGCAAAAAGGTAGAATTAAAAAGCCTCCCCTGGTAGAGCGTTAGTGGACTTGCTGCGTCCCTCCGTCCTGACCTGGAATCCCCCCCGCTCGCTACCCTGGAGTGCGGTTGGCGGCACGTCAGGGCCGGGGTTCCGCCGCAGCCTCTCCCGGCCGACCCTGGTTGGAGGCAGATTTCTTTCTCCTCCTTTCCTTGGGCCATTCTGTCTGGGGACAGTGGGCTGAACTGGGGGCTCCAGGGCCCACTCCTGAAAGTGACGCATCTGCCCGTGGTTGTGTGTGGGGTCTGGGCAGGGACGTGTGGCTTTGGAAAGCAGTTGGTAAGAGTGCCTTTGTGTTCTCCTTCTCCTAGGCAAAAGTAAAGAAGCAGAAATAAAGAGGATAAACAAGGAACTTGCAAATATTAGATCAAAATTTAAAGGTAAGTGTGTTTAACCTTTTCCATGAAATGTTCTGTTATAAATTTTATAGACTAAGGACCTAGTCTTTTAATGCCATCTTTTCTCGCCCCCAAATCAAAGTTAAGTTCCCAGTTTGTGCAGTGACTGTCGTGCTCTGTCAGAATTAAAAGCTGCCTAACGTGGAGCCTGGTTGCTCTTGAGCTGATCGAGTGGCACGTTTCAGGGCGACTGGCGAGGGCGACCCCTCCCGGGCACCCGCCTTTTCTTGAGCTGGAACGTCACCATCTAGCGTCTGGTGAGTGCTGCTCAGCGCCCTGCGGCACTGGGCAGGGCCTGATGCGCTAGCAGCTCAAAGCGTGAATGTTAAATGCAAGACATGCCCTGCTTGAGGCTGCTGCTACTTCTGCAGTTTTACAGAGCCATCTAAGCACTCCCTGTTGAAGTGTGTCTCACTGTGTAAATGAGTAACTTAGCACTTGACGGTGGACACAGACCTGCAAGCCAGTTTGTATGCGTACCTTCCCTGAGCATCCTCATTTTGAGGAATTGCGTGGCATAGGTTTACTTTTCAGTACTTAGGGCATTGGTGGGCACCCAGTTAATCCATTAAGCCTCGGTTTTCCAGTTAGTTTTACAGGTTTGAGACCTGGCTCAACTCTCTGAGCATACTTTAGCCACAGAGTAGCTGGAATTGCCCAGAAACAGGGAGTAGAGGAGAGGGCTGGGACTGAACCCCGGGGACCCGGAGGGACAGGCAGAAGACAGCCTTGGGGACTCCCCAGAATTTATTGGGGTGGGTGCTTTGTGGGAGCTTGAGAATGGACATCCTTTATTTTCAGTTGATGCGAAAACTAGTAGAACTTGAATTGTCACTAATTGGTGGATCCCCTGTTGAGCCCTAGGAAGAGTGTTAGGTTTTAGTATTTTACATCCAGGCCCAAGGATTCTCTAGAAGGTATGTGAAACTCTTGGAATTATTGGTGGAATAGTTTGCTTTTGTGTATTTTTGGGGGAAGCATCTGTAACTTCCCTTGCTTCGTAAAGGGTGGGAATATCTTGAGGTAGCCGGCCCAGATGCCCGTCCCTGCTCTTCCTGCTCCTCTGCCTTTTCTTTTCAGATGGGGTCTCGCTCTGTCGCCTGGGCTGGAGTGCAGCGGTGTGATCACAACTCACTGTAGCCTCCAACTCCTGGCTCCAGCAATCTTACTGCCTCAGCCTCCCGAGTAGCTGGGACTACAGGCCACTGCTAATTATTTATGTATGTATGTAGAGTTGGGGGTCTTGCTGTTGCCCAGGCTGGTCTCGGACTCCTGGGCTCAAGCGATCTTCCTGCCTTGGCCTCCCAAAATGCCGGTGTTACAGGTGTGAGTCACCACGCCTGACCTGTACCTCTGTTCCTAGCTATAAAATGGGGGTACTAATGACCTCAAGTCAGGTCCTCCAGGGTGCAGACCCTGCGGTACAAACGCTTCGTTAGAAGGCCACAGCACAGAGAAGGAAAGGGAAGCAGCAGGCGTGGGTCTGACAGAGCCCCCACCGCCAGCCCCCAGGAGCGTTGGAGCCACGGGGGCCTGTTGGAGGAGCTTGGCGCTGGGAGGGCCCTGGTGCCGCCCCCTTGGCAGTCGTGGCTCTGAAGCCGAGGGGGGCAGGCCCTGGCAAAGCCAGCCTGTCAGCCAGCCTCGCTCTTGGCAGCTCCCGGCCTTTATCGAGCAGGGTCCGTGTCTGCTATTCTAATTGTGTCTGTGTGAGAAAATGCGGACAAAGGGCTTGATAGAAAGTGAGTGCCTCGCAGACGTGAGTCCCTATGTTGTTGTAAAAAGATTCATGGCCCTCAGAGTGGTAAAGATTAAGTTTGAATGTTGAGATTTTTATAGGTTTTAGGATAATAATCTAATTTGCTGACATGTAAGTTTAAAGACTTTGTTAAGCTCTTAAATTTACAGACTGACTGTGTGAACGTTTCGGGACTGACTAGAAGGCTTCTGTTGTTTCTCTGCCTTCATGCTGTCTAGAGCTCAGCCATCCTGCGCAGGGAGGTCTCCTTTTACCTCTCAGCCAGTCGGCGTTATTGAGCACGTTTGTGCCCTGAGGACTAGCGGCAGATGCAAGAGAAAGTCTGCTCCTGTCCTTAAGATACGTGCAGCCTGAGGCCTCTCCTCCCAGTCGTGGCAGATTAGATGGCACAGGTCTGTGCCGATAGAACAGAATGCAGGTCACACTGACAGGTCAAATTTCCCTGCAGCCTCGTTGAAGAAAAGCAGGAAAGAGGCAGACTAAGTTTAATAATGTATTTTATTTAGCCTGATACATCTAAAATATCATTTCAATGTGTAATCAATAGAAGAAACTCACTAAAATATTTTACATTTCTTTTTTTTTTTTTGAGACAGAGTCTCACTCTGTTGCCCGGGCTGTAGAGTGCCGTGGCATTAGCCTAGCTCACAGCAACCTCAAACTCCTGGGCTCAAGTGATCCTTCTGCCTCAGCCTCCCAAGTAGCTGGGACTACAGG
>CAUYRT010009794.1:0-27278 GCA_963574885.1 Lepilemur ruficaudatus | reverse complement strand
ATATATAGAAAAAATTAGCCGGGCATGGTGGCACATGCCTGTAGTCCCAGCTACTTGGGAGGCTGAGGCAGAAGGATTGCTTGAGCCCAGGAGTTTGAGGTTGCTGTGAGCTAGGCTAACGCCACGGCACTCTAGCCCAGGCAACAAAGTGACACTCTGTCTCAAAAAAAAAAAAAAAAAAAAAAAAGAGCTACACAAATTTTGAACAGAGCCTTAAAAGCACTGGTTGAATTACCACAAGAATACAGGGGCTTCCCTGCATGGCAAATGCTCTTACACATTCAAGACAAAGAATACAGCAAGAACTTAGAGTAAATAATGAAGCGAATGCAATAAATGTAAACATTATAAAAACTTTAGCTTAAATATTGGAAAAATGGGGCTGGGCGTGGTGGCTCACGCCTGTAATCCTAGCACTCTGGGAAGCTGAGGCAGGTGGATTGTTTGAGCTCAGGAGTTTGAGACCAGCCTGAGCAAGAGCGAGACTCTGTCTCTACTAAGAGAATAGAAAGAAATTAGCTGGACAGCTAAATATATATATAGAAAAAATTAGCCAGGCATGGTGGCACATGCCTATAGCCTCAGCTACTTGGGAGCTGAGGCAGTAGGATCGCTTGAGCCCAGGAGTCTGAGGTTGCTGTGAGCTAGGCTGATGCCAGGGCGCTCTAGCCCAGGTAACAGAGTGAGACTCTGTCTCAAAAAAAGAAAAAAAAATGGAAAAATGAAAGCACTAGAAATCACATTTTATAAGCATTTTTAAAAAATCATACACATATTTTAGCTTCTACTTCTAGTTGTAGTCAAAACTCAGTGGAAAAAGTACAGTTGGTATCATATATCAAAAAAAAATAACAACCTGTTATTATTGAAACTTGCAAGTTTTTCTTTTGCAACAATTGTGGATCCACAGTGCCTCAATTCATTTCAACCAACATTTAATAAAATGGTCTAACTCATGACATGATGAGATTTAACATGCTTGTAAAATTCTTATTTGATGATAGTGTCTGGCCTGGCCTGGCCTTAGCTCTCCCCTAACCAACCTCACCACACCTTCTTCATTTACCAAAATTGTTTTTTTCCGGAGTAAATTCTTTCTTCCTGTTAGCAGCCTTTTTACTGCCTTCTCTATTCTCTTATCTTGCTCCAAATCCTGCAAGTAAACCCATTACAAGAATATAATTCACTAATTTGAAATGGTTGCAGCAAGGAAGTTAAGACAATATTATCCATGTTTTTGGACAGTTTTCTTTTTTGTTGTCTTACTCACAATCAGAAAAAATTTGCTGCCAAGGAGCATGCAGTTAGCAAGCTCTTGGAATGACTATTTATTCATCAAACTATTGAAACCATGGCAAAGTTTGTTCCTCCATATTTTACTAAACTCAATTAAGTAATGGGGTCTTTTGTCATCAGTCTCAACTTCATCTTCCAAGGAAAACCCACTGCACTTTACACTTCATAAGATGCCAGCCATTCATTGCTTTGTGTTGTTGAAGACAATTTGATTTACGTCTTGCTCTAGTTAAGATGCCCAGGTCCTCAAGCATTTTTGACTTGAAGTTAGAGGCTAAGGTCAAGTTAACAATGGTAATCTGTCTCTCTGTTTGCAAATAATGAATCACCATTTGGATTTTAAGACTGTAGGGTAAACTTTGACTTGGCAGCTTGGTTCAAAGGTTGTCAGCAAAATGTATGACAGTGGCCTGTGTCTAGAACCTCTGATCATAGATGTCAAGGATTTTCTAACAAGGCCACCAATATAGTCCTGAATAATGGTAAGAAGGGGGTGTGGTTAAAAAAGCATTAGTCCCATGCCCGAGTTACATTGGATTGATTTGATCTAGACTTAATAATATTAAAAGCTTCTCTCGTCATTCCCAGGGCACAAATGAAAATGCTTTCAAATTATTAAGAAAGAATGTGACTTATTCAGGACAATATGTAAGGAGAGAGTGATAAAATGAAGCACATAGTTCATTTCAGTCTCTTACTTTGGACCAAGTAAATTGCGCCAGGAAGGGAGAGAGCTTCTCGGAGAGTTGTGGTATTTTATTACTAATTGAATTGGAGTTTGTTTTGGAGAGTTGGCAATTAAAGTAGTTGAAGTTGAGATGAACAATTCGTAAAAGTTAGGGGCCAGTTTCCTTCAAGCATCTTGTTGTTCTTACTCTTAAGGAATTCAGACAAAGCGGTGACTGAGATAAAGAAAGCCCTGCGATCTGGTCAACTTTGAGCTTTTCCCAAATAACCTCAGTGCCTGTCACATAGTAAGCAATATTTGCAAATTGAGAAACTTTAGTGAATATTTATGACAGATAATTATATCTGTCTTTAAAATATCAGTGTTAAGAAGAGGGCATTTATTTTCACTAGCCATGACCTGAAAGTGTGATTCTATAATTCAAACTGACAAGAATCTACTTACTCTCCTACAGTTATTTGATTTCATTGCATCCTGCAAAGTAGCACACTTTTACTTTTGCATTTCTATTTTTGCTACTTATTTACTTAGAGTGATAAAGGGGAAATAATGTTCAGGATGGCCAAACAAACACATGCTTTGTAGGTCAGGATTTGAGCTGCTCACTAGTACAGAAGTTTCATTAGTATATTGGATGATTATTTGTTGACTCTCATTGATCTTAGTGTTCATATGAAGGAATATTATCATTAAGAATTCCTATTACATGGATACCCCAAATTAACATTGTAGGATTATAGTCAAAAAGCAAGTGTCTCTCTTCTGGTAGAAAATCTGAAAAGAGGAAATAATCACTATTAATTATGTTGCTCTAACCTCCTGTATTCTATAAACTTTATTTTGTATGTGCTTTTAAGGGGGTATTTTAAAAAGGAAGTATTAACATACTTGAGTAGAAGCACAAATGGACAAGTATTTTGAGTTTCAGGGTTTCCTGCCTACCCCTTTTGTCTAAGTTGCCATATTGCTCATCATCCAGTCTGTGAGTTCTAAGAGGATATTATTGACAGCTTTCATTATCATTTCAAAGGACAATTCTTGCATCAAGTATGATTGGTATCATCCACTAACTCAGGGTGTTGGACATTGGTGTCCTTTTTTTGTGTGTAACTCCTATCCTTTAAATTCTACAGATCTTGAGGAAAGCAGTTATCGGTGACTTAGCATCTTAAACTTAATGCCTGTTTTACAGAGGAACAGAATATTGTGGAATCTAACCTAACTTGTCAGTTACTAAGGCTTTAGATATAGCATAGCCAACTTAATTTGTACTCATACTGAAGTAGAATGTATGAGATTCTCATTATTAGAGGTGTTTTACTAATGATTTTCATTCAAACAAATATTTGAAATTTAAAATTAAATGGAACTACAGAAATTACAAAATCCAATATGGCCCTCAGAAAGGAGGTAACTTTCCTAGGGTAACACAGGCAAGAATCAGTAACTTCAAATACTGATTCTGTGAAATGAAGTGAGGACATGGATCATAGATCCTTCTGCAAGAGCCCATAAACCAATACAACATATTCATATTCTTCTGTTAGTGTACCTGTAGTAACTTCTGAGAAACACTGTCATATCATGGTTAGGAATGCCAACTCTGGCTGTGCAAACTTTGGGAAAAATAACTTCACATTAGTTTCCTCAGTTTCCTTTGTAAAATGAAAATAATAATAGTTGTATCCCCATGCATTTTTTTCATCATCAAATGAGATAATACAGGTAGAGGGCTTAGAACAGTGTCTAAACACATAGTAGGTACTCAGAAAATGTCAACTCTTTAATTGTTTTCCTCTCCTCAAGCCTCCATAACATTCATTTTTTGAACCTGATATCTGATCATTCTTACTTTCTCTCTCACCCCTCCCTCTCTTTAGTTTCTGTCTTCTGAAAATCTACTGAAGATTAGTCTTCTAACCACAGGTATTTTAACCATGCTACTTACTTTCACCTTTTAGTAGGTGAACAAAACACGAGAGAAAATTGAAATACATGCATGAATCACTTAACCCTTGGTTTTCGGAATGGATATGTCATCTGTGGTTATAAATAAAACCTATCAGCATTATATTAAATGTTAAAGTTGTAAAATTTTGACTCACTGCTTGGTTTTTGTCTGGAGCACTAATGAGGGAGAAAATTGCTGCTAGGTATTTATTAATACTATCTGCACATCTGGAGGATGGAAGCTGCCAAGTTCTACAAAAGGGAGAGTAGCTGTCATTATTGCCCTAGTCCAGTGGTCCCCAACCTTTTTGACATCAGGGATCAGTTTCATGGAAAACAAATTTTTCACAGATAGGGTGGGGGTGGGTGGGAACTAGGCGATGATGCCAGTGATTGGGAGCAGATGTAAATACAGATGAAGCTTCACTTGCTCGCCTGCCGCTCACCTCCTGCTGTGCATCCCCCTCACCCCTTTTCCTAACTTTCATGGAAGACAATTTTTCCATGGACAGGAGTGGAGAGAGGGTGGGGGGTGGAGGGGCAGCAGAGCTCTGTGGCCCAGTCCCCAACGGACTGGTACCAGTCTGTAGCCCTGGGTTTGGGGACAGCAGCCTTAGTTGGTTGCCATGCTAACCGTGGTATATAGGGTGTCCATTGCAAAAAGAAACATCATAACTTTGAATTCAATACTGAAACACTCTGAATATTTCTTCAGGGGCTGTCCCCTACATGAGCATATACTCAGAAGGCAAGCCTAAAAGGAATGAACCAATTAGAACTTGTTTTCAGGACCAATCCTAGATCCATCGTCTTAGGAGCATCCCTCTTTTCTGATCCACATGCTCATGTTGCTCCCTAGTCCTCAGCCCCTGGTGTGTTCACATCCTGAAGCTTTTGCAATACCTCTATCCTGTCTCATGCCTTCTCTAACCAGTGCTCCAACTAACTTACTTTTCAGGTAAGCTGAAAAGGCCTGTTATCGAAAACATAAGAACATCTGCACACTGATTCAGACTTGCTTATTATCTGTGGCCTTCTGAAGTCATTGTCTTAATATTTTTTAAATCCATTTGTAATTAGAATGTGAGAATCTTACACTGTTTTGGAAGAGAGAGGCCACTGGCATAAAACCAACAAATAAAACAAGCAATAGATTAAATATTTATAAACAAATAGAGCCTTTCTTATGGTCTCTTATGTAAGCTATCATTGAGTAGTTTCCACTTCACCTCAAAAAGATCTCTTAACACAGCTTCTGTCTCCATCCTTTTCTAGGTCTCTGTCTGGTTCAGTTTCTTGTCTCCTCCTAGAATACCTACAGTGGCTCCAATGGGCTACTGTTCTCTAATCCAATATGCACATTTTCATCAGTCTGATCGTGTTGTTTCTATGGCTACCTGTGAGCGTAAGATTAAGCCTTCAGCATGATATTAAAAACTCTTCTTTTAAGGCCCAACACAACCCTCCAACATCAAACCTGTCCCTAAATCCCATCCTTTAGCCATGAAACAAATATAATTATCATTATTAATAAAATACAGATTCATGCTTTTCCTTCTGACTGGTGAATTTCTACTCACTCTTCTAGCCCTAATTCTGATGTTACCTTGCGAGGACACCCTGATTCCCTCATGAGAGGGTTAATTATTCTTTTTCTAAGATGTTTTAGCCATTTTTATAAGTCTCTATTAGTAGCAGTTGTCAGATTGTTTTCTATCAATTTTTCACGTATCTTCCTGAATCAGTCTGTTGAGTACTTGAAAACAGATGCTAATCTTATTCAATTTCATATCGTCAGTGCCAAGCATATATAGTGCCTGATCCATAGTAAATATTCAACAACTATTGAATAATCAAATGAATAATAAACGTACCATACAGGGACCCAATGTTCTGTCTTTGCACAGGACAAGCCTTTCACACAGTTACGTATATTGTACTACAGAAGTCTTCTTGCCTGCCTGCCTGCCTTCCTCCCTTCCTTCTTTTCTTCTATCTTTTCTTCCTTCCTCCCCCAAATATTTATTGAGTAACTTCTGCAGTCTAGGTTCTATGTGAGGTGTCAGACATATTGAGAAAAATAAAACATTACCTCCCCCCTAGACCCCTAGAGTTATTCTAAATTTAATTTAATTTAATTTAATTTTTTGAGACAGAGTCTCACTCTATTGCTTAGACTGGAGTGCAGTGATCATAGCTCACTGCAGCCTTAAATACCTCAGCTCAAGTGATCCTCTTGCTTCAGCCTCCTGAGTAGTTAGGACTACAGGTATATACCACCACATTTGGCTAATTCTTAAATTTTTTGTAGAGTTGGCATTTGCTATGTTGCCCAGGCTGGTCTTGAACTCCTGTCCTCAAGCAATCTTCCCATTTTGGTCTCTCAAAATGCTGGGATTATAAGCATAAGCCACCACACCTGGCCTATTCTCACTTTTAATGTGAAGGAAATCAGTAAAGTAATAATAAAACTTGGATATCACTAGCTTAACAGAAACCTACTCCATGTTTGTAATTGAACAGTGGAGATGTCCTCTGCTCTCTAAAAGCTAGATTTTGAGATGAGCCTTGAGTGTAAATGATGACCTCCAAACTGTGCCTTGGCACATTAGCATGTGCAAAAGCTATTGGTAGAACCCCTTCAACGTGTCTCAATAGTTCCTGGAGAATGGTATCTGATATCGAGAATACAAAGGGCATTGGCTCAAGGGTCCAGACTCCTTGGTTCTAGTTCTAGCTTTGCTACAATTTGCTATGTTCTTGATTCAGTGATTCAATCTATTGGATATCTTATCTGTAAATTGATGTTACTGATCCAGACTCTAGAGAGTTCTCAACTAAGAGTTCATATTAGAATTTAAATATATAAAAAACCAAAAAAATGTACATTTATGGTTCATCAACATAATTGTTTATCAGTTGGTTAATTAGTAAACATAATTATTTATGTATGTATATATACTTATATATATATATCTGTATATATACACATATACATGTATATATAGTTCCCACCAAAGATTCACTGAATTAGAATCTCTCAGGGTGAGGTCAGGCCACATGTTTTTAGGCCAGACCTTGTATTTTTGCCAGTAATTCTGAGAAACTCTGACCTGAACTGTATCTGTTCTCCACGATATCATGATTTGTGAGATCTCTGGGCCTCTTTGATTCTATGACATAGTCTGGCAAGCCCCCACCCTAACTGAGCCATGAAGACTCTCAGCCCACTCCAGTCTTTCTCCTTTAATAGGTTGTGAGAACCAGGAACATTGTTTCAAGAAACAATCAGATCAGTAGCTGACATCATAGGTCTTCCTGAAAGAGAGGAAAGAGATGCAGAACAGAGATAAGACAAAGAAATCCCCAGATGCTTGTGGACCGATGGTAATCACAGCCGGCACCAAGGCTATCTGCAGCTTCTTGAACTTTAAGAGGGACCCAGTCATTCTAATGTCCTGACTCCCATATATTTATTCTCTGACGGAAGCACAAAGATCCAAGTGAGCTAATGCATCAACCCATGAAAAATGAACAATTAAAACAATGAAGTTGTCAGTTCTTTTACCAGATTGCAAATAAATAACCTGCCTGTCAGGCTGGCTGCTCTGCTGGACCATTAGTTTAATACAAAGACATTCTGAGGAACGGGTGGATGACAGCTGATCTATCACCCTGGTGATTCCAGGCCTTTGATAAAGACCTGAACAAAATATGCTGTCATAAACCACAAAAGGTCAATCCCAATTTGTGAAAAGCAAAATATTAGATGAAATTTGAATATACCTCTCTCTCTGCCCATCACGAAAGCCATAGGCCTTTTTTTTTTTATATAAGCTGGTGGGTTGTTGGATAGTTTTTTTGACAATCTAAAGCACTTTTCTTTCTGCAAATATTTATTTAGCTTGTCAGGGACCCTGTGCTTGTGCAGATGGCCATGGAGTTTGTAATTGCCACGGTGGAGGGGACTGTGATTTTGGGACTGTACAATGTATCTTCTTGCCTGGTTGAAAAGGGTCTTCCTACAGGGAGTTACTCTACACCATGTCAAATGCTAAAACAGTCATGATTGAACAAACAAAAAATCAATTCATTTCATTTTCTTATATATATAGTTTTTGTATGCCAATGTATAAAATGTTTGCCATCCAGAAATATGCTCATGGACAAAATTATATAAAGCAGTAAATAAAATAATTAAATCAGGACATATTCTTTAAATTCTCTAGCTGATATCTCACCTGTCTTTAAATTTTATGAAAAGGCAAATAATCATCTTTTAAAAGTCATCTTGAAGAAGATAATACTTATTTCTCAGGAGCATAAAGTACTATTAGCAAATTTACCCTTCAGTAAAACTAGGTAGGGTATAGTGTCTATGATGCTTAATCAACTTGTCTCTCTTGTTGACTTTGTCTCAACTTGAATCTGATTCCTCAATTTTTAATAAAAATCAGTCAAACACCTGTGAAGTCAGCAAGTCAAAAACAACAAATTTTTCCCTCACAAAATCTTTTGGTTATTTACCTATATTCATTCAGGTTATATCTTCCTGGTCAAAATGATTTAAATTCTACCTAAATCAAAAACAGTCACTGTTCATTCATTTGTTTTTGAGTACACCTACTGATTCATTCAAAGAGTGGAATGTGTCTTTAATATTGAGAAACAGTTTCAGTCTACACAGAAGCTGCCAATAGAGGCTGTAGTTGTAAAGTCATTTGGTTGCCCAGAATGATTTTGACTAAGAAGAAGCATTAGCTATGTTACATCAAACTGGTTTGACTAGTTCTTCCAGTGGCCTGGATGGCTAATAATAAATGAGATAAACAAGAAATATTTAATGTAAATCTTTCCAGGCTAATTTCCCTAACTAGTAAGTTAAACCACAACTTTTCCTGTTATCTATCTTTGTGATCTCTTCAAGGTTATATTAATACAATATTAATGGCCCTCTCACTTCCTGAGAAGCCTTGAGATGGCGTGAAAAGCTCAGAGCTCATCCTAAGGATACCCAGGTATGTTCCTGGTTTTGTCACTTATTGGCCATGTCCTCTGGGCAAGTGACTCAATGCCTGCTTATCTTATTACATATGTAATAGCAACTGCTTAAAGGAGACCTTCTACAAAAAGCAAAAGTTGTTCTATGGATAGGACAACATAGATTATAGGGTGCTCATGAAGTCTTTTTTTTTAAAAGTAAAACAGGGCAATAGTGTTATATAGAACACCTAGCAGAGCCAATAATTCATGGTCTAGAGACTTCCATTGTGCTCTATAGTCAATCCCTCATTTCTTTAAGTTTTAGCTATTGGAAAGTTTTTCTTTTTATTGCACAACTCCTCTTTCTAGGTCTCCTTTTAGATGTCTCTGGAACTCTCAAGCTCCTTCTAAAGTTTTCGCTGGGTCTTGACCTCCCGAGAGTCTAAAGTCATGTCTCAGTGTGACATTGTGTGAAAACTTCTCTTTTGGATCCATTAACTAAATAAAATTTTAAAAATCACTACCTAAAGTTTTTCCATATATTTTTCATATCATGTAGCTTTTCTAAAATATAATATTTATATTCATTTCTATAGAGTTATGCATCAGGCTATCATAAGGAACATGACCCTATATCATAACATGGTCTATAAGGGATAAATCAGAAACTGCTTGAAACATTTGGGGATGCAGAGACGGTGGTAGGCTAAATAATGGCCCCTCAAAGATGTCTATGTCCTAATTCCCAGAATGTGTGAATATGTTACCTTACATAGCAAAAGAAACTTACAAATGTGATTAAGTTAAGAATCTTGTAATGGGGAGATTTTGCAAGATTATCTGGGCAGGCCCAATGTAATCATAAAGTTTTTATAAGGACATCAGACAAGACAGAAACTAAGCTGCTGACTTGGAATATGGAGGAAGGTGCCACAAGCCAACAACTGTAGGTGGCTTCCAGAAACTGGGAAAGGCAAGGCAGTAGATTGTCTCCGCAAGCCTCCTGCAGGAACATAGCCAACATTTTGATTTTAGATTTCTGACTTCCAATACTGCGAGATAATAAATATGTGTTGTTTTATTGTTTATTGTTGTCGCAGCAGCCATAGGATACTAACACAGAAATGTTCATAGTAATGCAAGCTTGACCATTGTCTAACATACATATACCATTGCCAATACACTCCTTAAGAATCCCATCAGTAGCTTATATGTATGCAGGGTTCTTCCTCTGAAAATTTTTTTCTCTTCCCAACTCTTTTTCCCTCCTCCTCCCCTTACCACTGCATGTATTCTTTCTATAGTGTTTCAGATCTCAGTTAAATAGTGATCTCAGAGAGAATATCTGGGACTAAACAACTCCATCCCACACCTGCCAGTCTAAACTGGAGTTTCTCATGTTATTCTCCTCATAGTGCCTTATACACTTATAACATGTTAAATTAGATATTTATTTGAATGATTATTTAATTGTGCTTATCTCTTCACTATTGTAAATGTGATAGGTACAAGAATCGTGTCCGTTTTTGCTAACGGTTATTTGCCTGGCACGTAGTAGATATTCAGTAAATATTTCTTGACTGAATGACAAGATTTCAGAATTCTGTGTAGCTTGTAAGATAGACTGAAATCATGCACCATGGTGCAGTTCATCAGGAAGCATGAGACAATAACTAACAAGAGTAATTGGGGGTCCTTCTCTTGCAGAGAGCATGAGGCTATCACGTTTTCATTTCTTCTAAAGTCTTAGCCAAAGTCACATTATTTAGCTGAGTGATAATTGATGGATGTTCGTTATGAAGACGTGTAACCCAAGAAATACTACAATATTTCTCAAAAATTCTTTTTGGATAACATTTATAATGCTTTTTTTTGATTTTATTTTTTTATTTTCATTTTAGTGCTTTTCATTACAAATTGTAAATTCCTTCAGTAAGGTTTAAACAGCCACTTGAGAACTGACTGTAAGAGCACTAAGAGCTCAATTGTTTGTGAGTAAATTATTTGTATCTTCTACAATTTTGATTCCTCTGGAGTTCAATAATCAAAGCTAAGGATGTGGCTGTGCTCCTCATGGGATGGAGAAATGATTAACATTTGTGAATGGTTTCATAAAGCCCCAAAATATTAGAAAAATAATGAAAAAATGGATACATTTTATTTGTATGTGTTTCAGAAACTTCATATAAGGTGATTTCAATTTTTGTTTTTAAGAAATAATTTTCCCTGAATAGTAGATACATTTAAAGATGGTCTTTAAATATCAGATATTTTTTCACTATAATTATGCTAATTTTTCTACGGTGTTTGCCCATATACAGCACCTTTATTGAACAGTGGATTCTGATTTTAAATATAAGAGTTTTATGGAAAGGAAATAAATTTAGTTGAGGCACTATGAGATTCCTATATGTTACTAGATCTGTGTTACTCCTCATAACCATCTGCAAGATAAATTCTATTAATCATTATATAGAAAAGGAAATTGAAGATCTTAGAGCTTAAATAACTTCATTAATACTAGGGATAAGGTCAATGGTAGTTTGGGATCTGCCTGACCCAAAGTTCATGCAATTTCCTCTGGACCACACCACCTTCATGGATACCTGCAGGGTAGCACAATTTGTATGATGGCTCTCTCAAAGCACAACAGGCCAGTCCTTTCTGTCAAAGCTCTATGCCAGCGGGCTCCAGATCTCAAGAGGGGAATGACTAAATTGATTGGAATACTGGGATTTATTATACAAATATTGTATTCAGCACAGCCACTTTGACTTTTCAGTATAATTAATCTCTTCAGAGCAAAGTATTTTGTGGGCATATTTGCTGTGTGAAAACTAAGCTTTATGCTCACATATGTTTCCATGGATGGCAAAAACGGATCTTCCCAATGATAGGAAGAATTTGTAATAACTTCATCTCTTCATTTCTAAAGCTATCAGAAGCTTCCAATGAAACATATTTTTATTTTTTGACTTTTTGTCAACATTTCATGTTAGAAATCTCCCATTAGGTAGTTTCTCTCATTATGTTGCAGCGGAACATAGATGGTACCTTCATGTGTTCAATGACAATGAGGTGAAGAAAGTAAGAACATCATACACATTCACTCCAACCGCCTCTGAAATGCCATAACAGGTCTCTTGTTTAGCCACTTAACAACCAAGTTAATAACCTCTTTATACAGTAAAGCTAGATGTGCTTTGTGGTCTATCTGGCAAGTTCAGGATGAATGCTTTATTGATAAATATTTGAACAGTCACTGATTTTTAGATAAAAGAATGTCTGGACCAACAGCAGACTACATAAATAGTTGGTGAGATGCTGAGTCAGAGTCCACCTAATGCTGTCATTTTATGCTGTCCCAGTAAAGAACAGGAAGAAGAAAACCCTTTTGAGGACTTTTTTTTTTTGGATTAACCACTCTGTGTTTTATCTTTGTTTTTAGTACTAATCAAGCAACCAATGTCCCATAAAGTTAGAATTTCTATCATCGCCGTCAATTTTACTTAAAGAAATCTGGGCAATAAAATATCTTTAAGGATAGTGGACACTAAGAAAACAAGGGACACCGTAGGCAACCAGGAAGGGCAGACAAAAACATGGATGCAGTGAACAAAACAATCAATGACTTCACTAATATGAGGTCTTTTAAACCAGCTTAATTCTTTCATGTACTTCTGATGTCAAAGCCCCTAAATAATAAACAAAAAGTTTGGTCCAATAATTAATATTCAATTTGAGGCCTGCAAGACCTAAAGACCAAGTTGGCTGATGTTTTTTCACTGAATTTGTTTGAATTGTCATTGAAGACACAAGCATGAAACTCAATAGTGTCTACTTGACTCCATTTGATAAGCTGAAAAATACACAGAACCATTATTTATTTTTTTTAAAAATGTCGTGATGTTATTTAAAAATTGGAGGGAAGCTTTTGATGCTTGGTTGGTAAAAAGAAAACAGCAGAACCCAACAGAGTGGCTGACAAGTGACACAAATACAGTTCATGCTAATGTGCAGAAAGAAACAACATTCTGTGTTTAAACCGTCTGCACCAGAAAAAAAATACCTTTATCCAGATATGTGGTCCCTCATGAATTATACTATTATTTTAGTTGATTTTACCTGACATTACCCTATGACTTTTTTCAGTGACGAGAAAATTGCAGCCGGCCCTTGACAGTTGGTCACAAATTGACTGAACAAAACAAAATCAAACAGTGAAGTAATCCCCAAGTAAATTTAATGAAACCTAGATCCCAAAGGGCAGCACACTTCTGTAGGCAATGGTCTTATTTAATAAATTTTTCCCTGCTTTCACTTTTAGAGCTATATTTATACAGACAAATTTAATTCATTGGGTTTACATTTCCTCTTCCCCTTAGTTTGTCTACCAGGCACATATGGGAAAGACTGTAACCAGGTATGTCAGTGTTCAGCTGAGAATGAGGACTGTCACCCAGTCACAGGGAGATGTACCTGTCTGCTTGGCTACCATGGAAACCACTGTCATCTCTGTAAGTGAGTTCTGCACTCAGTTGTAATTCATTGAGGAGGCACCAGCAGGGTGCGTCATCACTCAAAATATGAAAGGGCAAATGTTAATTCAAGCTTCTAATTTATAGCAAATTCTGTGAGAATTTTTATTTGAATAGTTGAAAAAATACTTTCTTGGTTAATTCATTCTTCTATTTTGCCTTTTCTATTTAAAACATCTCAAAGTTCTTCATAAATATCCAACATGAAAAGAAAGAAAGAAAGAAAAAGAAAGAAAAAAAGAAGACAATATAAACTTATTTATATTAAGTTTATTAGGTATATTATAAATCAACATATAACAAATGACAATATATTTAAAGTGATTCATAAAGTAACTTAGTTCCAGGGTCTGCTGAGGAGCAATCAAATTAAACAAATTGTTATTCTGGAATCAAAATGATGACTAGCTTACATGATAAAATACTAGTTGGCTCATTATTGTGTAATAAAAAAGAATAGTTTCTAGACCAAACACCTTCTCTTGATTTGTTAGGACATTTTAACATCGAAAATAGTTACAGAGGAACACACAAAAAAAGTCCCAAGGAGCATGTTAAAATGTTCAGTCAGCTACTTATTTTTTAAGCTTGTAATTATTTATAATGTACTTTTTATAGGCTTAAGAATAAAATTATTTGGCCTCAGTTTCAGTTTTACCCCAACTTGGCGATTGCTATTCTCTTTCCTCTCTAGTTGTTCCTATAGCAAATTCCTTCTACTTTCCTTCCCAATTCTGCAAGGATATGGTGATTTGGGAATTTTTCTCCCCAAACAAAACATATAGGCTCATGGTCCAACTATTGATTTTAATTTTCTAGAAGCCATTAGATATATATTTTGAATATCACTTCCTTATTTTATCCCAATTTTAAGCATTACCAACTAAAAATATTATTAGACATGTATGAAAATTATCTCAATTACTATTTTGTTTGGGGTCCATTACCATTGCCATTATTCAAACTTAAAATGAAGAACTACAACATAAAATTAATCAATTTCTGTTAGTTTTTGGTTACAGCAAATTTCAAGTACCCTGGTACTGGAAGAAAGGAAGTTCTTTTCTACATTTGCTTTTGTCCCACATCTCAGAAAGAATTCCTTCCTAATATCAAGTATATTTTATGTTAATAAAACAATATCAAGTTACATATAACTGGGCAGTACTTTTGTTTCAGAAGGCAAGCTACCTTGAGGTGAAGGAGGGTAGCTTCACCTTATAAAAGTGAGGCTGGCCAAGTCAGGGAGCCGCTCCCTGACAAGTCAAATTGGCTTAGATCCAGGCAACACGTGGTTGGATGTGGCTGCAAGGGTTCCTTGGCAACAGCCACTATAATTACAGAACTATGAAAAAAGATTCAAGAAAATATCTATAAAAGGTGTAGCTGGCTCAAAAGCAAAAGTTTCAGCAGCCAAGAACAACCAGGCTTTCATGTTCTCAAGTTCAGAGTCGAGAATCAAAATTTTCTCTCAGCAGAGGTCAGAGGAAGCAAACAAACTTGCAGTAGAATCTCACCACTTGTTCATAATTCAAAGGATAGGTGGGTCATTCCTAGCTTGTGGATAGTGTGTAGGAAAAAAAGCAACTTCCTGTTAGATGTAAACTAATAGTACTATGTGCTTTATGACCAATGACAGGTTCTAAAGTGACCACAGATCCTGGAAACCTTTTATTTCTCCAACAAACATCCAATACATACTATTTATAGTCACTCTTTTTAAGAGAATTTAAGGCATTGGAGCCCTCTATAACCACGGTCAATTCTATTAGCAGTATTCATAAGAACACCCCCACATTCAGTATAGAATGATTTGAGAAACACAGACCACAGAATAGCTCACCAGTGCAAGGAGGAAGATACCAAAACATTCTTAGAAGCTTGGCTTTAATGCTATTTCTCATAGCAATAAAAATTCAGACACACTAAATTTTAGTATCTTTTTTCAAGAATAATGTAAGACAGTGTAAAAAATGGTAAAATACTAGGAAAACAGAGCCTGTGGAAAATAGATTTATGCTTTTCATTTGCTTTGGAGCTATGTGTCTCAGGATATAGTCACAGCCTTGTTTGTTCTAAGTTTCTAATGAAAGTACCAAATGCCATTCATATCATCCAAGTATACAGTAGCAGAGGGACTTGCCATTTAACCTTTAATATTTAAACAAATCAGAATTGTAAATTCCTATCCAAGCTGCTTCTTGCTATGAGGGTGCAAGAGGACAAGATTGTGCAAGGATGGGAAAAAATAGTCACCTTGTAATGGAAAATGACTAAACACACATTACCAGAGGGGCAGAATTTCCAGGGAGAAGTAGTTGTGAAGGATAGAGCAAAGGCCAAGTAATGATCAAAATGGAACTTTAGGAAATAAGGAAGGGGAAAATTCAAATGAAATCATTATGTCCTGAGTGTGTTTCCTTGTTTATCTTAGCGAACATTAGAGCAAGGGCTGTGTGCATGATTCCAGAGGTCAAACTGGAATTCTATGCTAACTGGATAGAATTGGATGGGCAAGTAAAATTGTCAATAATATAATTTACTCTTGGAAAAAAAACGTTATGGGCACATCTGTAAACATATACCATACTCTTGATGTAAGTTTAATGAGTTGTGGGATTAAGAGGTTAGCACAGACACTATCTTTCAAGAGATGGCACACTCATTATTAGGTTAATTTCATCAAGTTCAGTGTCCCAATTTTAAAAGTATAATTAAGTTGAAGGCTAAGAGTCAGGTGATTTTTTTTCTATATATGAAGAAAGAACAGCAAGGGGTGATTTGATCAAATGTGAAACCATCATTAAGATAGTTTGCAAAATGGGTTTATGGCAGAGGAAAATTATGTTTCCCAAGTAACTTTGAGTCACATTAAAGCTATCTCAAAATCTAGACCTTCAGGTACATCAGTTATTTAGATTCATCAAACTATGCATAAGCTCTTTTTTCCTATCAACCAAGATGCTTATTCTTTGATACTCATGATTACATCCAAAGAGTAACATTTCCCTCACTAAGAACATAAGTTTCACTTTATAAGGTGTTTCTCTTTTCCTGACTTGCACAGAAATCCATGTCATCTTTCACTTCACAGTAATGTGACTCCAGAATTTTCTATACCAATCAACATTTTTAACTTCCTTTTCGGAAGCAATGTGTAAGCTGTACATACCAGACCTTATTGTTTTAATTGCCATGTCTTCAGCTTGTCTTAAGTGTTTTTCTCTAATATCAAGCAGCCAAACATTCATTTTCAGCATCACATTTCTTGTACTACATTAGTAACTTGATTAAAACTGTAAAAATTTACATTCTAAAAGACTGACCCAAATGAACATAAAAGAAGAATTTCATTTCTTGGCAAATGCGAGAAAACAAAGAGATGGAGACTTTTAAAAAATTGTTAATTTTGCTTTTAGGTACACTCTATTGAATTTTTATAAGTGAGGGAGAAAAAGAACTTCTTGGGAGGACTAAGAAATGCTGTACAATAAAAAAGGATCAATTAGCTATGAGCACTGATATCCCTTGGAGGAGGGAATGAAAGCAGAGAATGTGAAGTGAACCCATCATCTTTCACAGACAGCAATAAAGAAATACGGCAGCTGTAACACAGAAATAACCTTTGGCATGAACAGTTTTAGAGTGTTTTCCTTTCCATCTCCATCATGGAGAATTTCATTTTCAAACTGGAATGCAAAGGGCAGAAAGAAGCAGCCACTCTTTGCTCTTTGAGTCAATAATACAAATCTAAGACTCACGTGAGAACCATAGGTTTGGAGACAGGATAAATGTACCGATTATAAAAATCTGAATCCGAATAAAAACCATTTTAGGGCTATTTATTTGTCTCTTACACAGGTATCATCATGGTGAGCCACATATCCATGGACATAAACATAGAAGATTGAAAAACTAACAGAAAATGAAGAGACACCCTGTATACTTGGTTCCTTTTTGAATTCATGTGCGTATTAAACTCAGATCATTCTAGACAAGACAAACTATAGCACTTAAACTTCAAAAACAATGAATTTATCTTGGTTGAAACAAGTTAGCCTTGTTTGATGAATTATTTCCTATTGAAGCATTTTTTAAAGTAGGTTGATTTCTAAGGAAGGTCAAAGTTAAGTCTTATACCTCCTTAATGAGCAGCATCAGGTACTGATATCTCTCTACCTGCAACATCTTATATCCTCAGATAAGTCCATGCTTTGAAGGTGATTGAAAATACCAAATGACAGTAATTAGAATGCTGAGTTAACTGCACATCTATGGGCATGAATCAAGGCACTCATTGCTTCAAGTCACAGTACCACATACAATTTTGTTCTCCTTTAGCAGGATGTCCAGGAGGCACGCATGGTCCATATTGCTGACACACGTGTAAGTGCCTGAATGGTGGCAGCTGCAACATCATGATTGGCACCTGTGGCTGCCCTCCTGGCATCATCGGAGTTGACTGCAAAGTAAGTTACTCTTACCTATTATGGAGTGGATCTACTGATCACTCCAGGGCCCAATACTGATAGCAAAACTGCTAAAGCTGAGTTTTTAAGAACTGCATTTGGAAGAGCAAATATTGTCATTATTTTACTTAATAACTTACTGTAGTAACAGCAAACACAAACTGACCTAAATTCTAGATCGAGGAGTACTGTGTATGTGGGAGTCTGGTGAGAGCTGAAGTTGGTGAAAGCAGCCAAATAGATCCCTCTGGACATAGCCCCTCTAGCCCCAGCAATGCTGGACTGAAGTCAGGATTAGCAAACACGTTGCCAAGATCAGAACAGACTGAGGATTTCTGTGTTCACAATGTCAAACTCATTGTCAAAGTTCCATAATTTCATTTATCCTTAGCAATTTTCTAGCTTAAAAGCAAGCAGTTCCCTTACTCATCAAAAAGTAAACAGTTTCCTAAAACTCAAAGACTTAACATGTATCACAAAAATAACTATTGAACATAAATTTAGGGCACCAGACCTAAATTGGAGAACCCTTAAAAATGCACAGGCTTAGACACTCAAGGGATATGCCTAGCAAATACCTTTTGTTCTTTTCAGATCTGCCATTTCTAAAATATTTAGGTAGCTTATGCTTAACCCAAATAACTCTGACCTACTTCTCTGGCCCTTCTGGTGACAGTAATGTGATCAGAATGAAATCCTAGTGTTTGAAGCCAGGACTAAGATGATCTTTGGGGAAGATAGAGGTGGTCAGTAGGAAAGCACATGAGGTGGTGGGGAAATCAGTCCTGGCAATATTGTATGTTTGATATGGGTACTATGAATGACGATGGCTTCATTTTGTGATTACTCATTGAGCTGCCCCTTTATGTTTTTGTGTTTTATTCTGTAATCTTATACTTCACAATTAAAAGAGTAAAAGTACCATCAATAGATCTTACAGGTAGAAGTACTGCCTTCACCTTCTTTTATGCACACACACCTCGATACATATGACCAGATTATGAAATCCCATCATTTGAGATCCCTTCATTTAGAAGCATGACAGCTCAGTTTGTGTTAGGCAGGGTACTAAGTTGTTATGTGCTAAAGATACCCAAAATGCTTACTTTTCCTGGGCAGTTAGTTGCTCTGTCTATTTTATATGAGGGTAATTTATCTGCTTAATTTCCCTGCGTCGGTGCCCTGCCATACTGAAAATAAAAGACAAACAAGGCAAAATCCAGACTTCAGGTAGTGGACAGCTGACACCTAGTGGATAGTGCCTCTGAGGCCTCAACTGCCAAGTTATCTTTGAGTAAAAGCCAACCCATAAACATTTCCTAAGGAAAATTCTGGCTGGTTCCATTGTATTTGTTTTTCAAAGGTAATCAATGGGAGAAATTTCCTCATGCCAAAGCATTTTCAAAAGCTGTTATTCCCTGAACATTGGAAGTATTTTTGTCTTAAGAAAACTGTGATCTTGTACCTCAGTACCCTTCCTTTGCTTTGACAGCTAGGTAGGTCAGAGCCAAATTTGCAGCCCACCTCTTACAAGTTCAAAGAATTATATTTTTCTTTGTTTATGTTGTTACCATATTTACCCTTTACTTGATTCTCCAGATATTGTTTTACCTTTGTGTGTTATCTGCATTTTTGTAAGCATCTCAATGAATTTGTGGCATGATGTTGCAAAAAATTAAACAAGAAAACAAATTAATAAATACAAATATTTAAATAAATATTTGAAGCTGTGAGCATAATGGATCTTACACTGATGTATAGGAGTTTAAGCTAAGATTCCAGAATGGGCTTTAAGAGGACGTACTGAAGATTATTACATATATGTGATATAATGTATATGTAATATATATTGATGCAGACATATATATGTATACATAAACACACACATTTGCTGAGAAAGAGTCATGTGGAAAAGCAAGACAATCAAAATTGGGAACAGTTGAGGTTCCTAATTTGTAAGAGGCATTTATATTATATGTAAGTTTTGACACTAGATATTTGGTTGGAAATTCTTAACGCCAACTGAAATCGCTCTCAGTAAGCAAGAATTTAAACAATTCCTTCTTTTCTTTTTCTTTTTCAAAGTAACTCTTTAGGTTGAAAAGCAAGCTGAAGGCAAGTTAGTGAAAGCTATTGGATTAAAAGAAAGGGCCATGCATTTACAAGTTTTAAAAAATTTTGACCAGTAACATGTTAATAAGGAAAATCTGGTTTGGTTTTGTTCTGCTTTGTTTTGCTCTTTCCTGCAACTTGTCCTGAAGATCACTATGGACAAGACTGTGTTCAACAGTGTTCCTGTGGTTTGGGACAATGTGACCCAGTGACTGGAGTGTGTCAGTGCTCACCTGGCCAAATGGGAGCCAGGTGTCAGCAAGGTAACAATGGCTGCAGGGTCACCTTGTCCATCCAAGCACTACCTAAACTAAACTATGAAAGCAGATTTAGTGCCAGGGAATATAATTAAATGGGCATTGTTTACAACACTTTCTTCCTTAAATGGGACTTGAAAGTAACACGAAAGTACACGCTTCTGTAGCACTATGTAGGAAATAGCCTATTGGAAAGTAAATAAAAATTAGAAACAAAAACAAAGAATAACTTACGCATACTCTTGACTAGGAGCAATTTTTGAAATAACTTTGGTTAACTTTTGTAAAACTGCCAAAAATTGTGTGTTGGAGATGTCTAATTATAAGAACTGAAGAAATTTATGTCTTCTTCAACCTTCAGAAGCCCACTGAAAACTGTAATAAAAATGAGAGACACAAAAAAACCCACAATCTTTGTTGAAAACTACAAAATTTTCTGATCTTAAATCATAATATTTATTACTATAATAATAATCATAATGAAAGACAAGCTGTCAAAATCGGTAAAACAGGGGCATTTAGAGAGGATGCTGGGCCCCTACAGCTCTTGAGTGGGGCCAGCAAAGCAGCCACTTCTCCATGGTACACATGGGCAAAATAATGACTCTTTCTTGAAAAACAGGGATTGAGTGAATGGGTGGGCTATAGGAGTGTCTTTGAATCCTGCTGGACATCTTAGAGAGGAAGAAAAATGGGATAAAATCAAAAAGTACACAGATATATCATGTTTTAACACTGCGGTATTCTTCCCACAGAAGGGAATCTATAGATGGTTGGCAGCCTTGCACCTAAAGGGAGGCTGAACACACACATACACACATAAATACACATAAACACATACACACACATACACATGCATTCCACATGTGTCACATGGACCTTTACCCTTTTGGCCTTCTAGCTGATATCATTTTTCTAGCCCCAGATTCATACTTCCCTTCTGGAAATACCTGGTGCATGAACAAATTAAGCTCTTGTATAAAATACTCCCCTCATTTTGGAGCAAAAAATGAAACATTCAAAGATTTTTTTGCTTTTTTAGTACAAATTCTATGAGAAGGAAAAAGAAGAAAAGTCATAAAGGAAAAAAAAGTGCATGAAACAAGAGTAGAAAAGTTTTGCTATGGTGCCCATGAAGATATTAACCAGAATTTCTTCCAAGAATTCTAAGGATGTAATGAAAAAGTGTTCTCTATAAAATGTGAGTGCAATGCACAGATACAAGTGTTCATGGAATAAATGAAAAGACAACAAAAGGAAATGAAAAAGTAAGCTGGCAGAGCTCAGAAAAGAAATGGAAATGAAAATTAAACCTCACATCATATAAATGAGGCCCATGTTGGAAGCAGATAATAGGAGGACAGAATCTGCTGATAGCACAGCCAGGAACTTGGACAATGTGTCAAAAATGAAGGAATCGAAAATAATGAAATGGAATAGAACAGAGAGAAATGTATAAATGGAAGAGAAAAATGTTCAAATACAGTATTAAAGATTTTTTTCTCAGAAATAAAAGAAGATTTGATGTTACAGGTTGAATGAATCCCAGGAAATAATAGTTGCAATTGATCAAAGGCAAGGGGAAATTCTGTTGAGTATATAAGGAAAAATATGAGATCACTTAAGAGGGGAAAATATTAGTCTGGCTTTATACCTCACACCATAAGTCTTTGCTAGCATATGGCTAATCAATGCCTATTCAGTTCTTGGGGAAAAATGTGACTTACATATCTTATACACAGTTAAGCTGTTTTTCAAATATAAAATGGTAGCAAATAAACAACTATTTTTAAAAATAAAAAGTTGCTGGAAATATAGTAATCTTAAAATAATTTGAAGAAACTATTGCAAGATAAATCTGAGCAACCAAATAAGAAGTGGAAAGTTTTACAAAAAGTCTATCAGTAAACATTAAATCCATTTTAACTAGTGCTAAGTTTAAAACAGCTGTGGGAATTATGGCTACATGACAGAAGATAAATATTATAAATTATAACAATGTAGAGATTTTAACATAACTTTAACAAGCCATATCTGCAAAGAGAGAGAATGAAAGAATATAACGGTTTTATTTGCTCATTAAAGGTTGTAGGGTGGGTGGGGGGAGATCTGTGTCAAAGCATAATATTTACTCAGATATGAAACCATACTCATATTGCAATTTGATCTTTGACAAAGCATACAAAAACATACACTGGGGTAAAGAATCCTTATTCAACAAACGGTCCTGGGAAAATTGGATAGCCACATGTAGAGGACTGAAATAGGATCTGCACCTCTCACCACTTACACAAATTAATTCACGATAGATAACGGACTTAAACCTAAGGCATGAAACCATAAGAATTCTAGAAGAAAATGTTGGAAAAACTCTTATAGACATCAGCCTAGGCAAATAATTTATAAATGGGACCCTCAAAGCAATCACAGCCACAACAAAAATAAATAAATGGAACCTGATCAAATTAAAAAGTTTCTGCACAGCCAACGGCACAATCAATAGAGCAAATAGACAACAGAAAGGGAGAAAATATTCGTATGGTATACATCCAGTAAGGGGCTGATAACCAGAATCTACAAAGAACCCAAGCAAATCAGCAAGAAAAAATCAAAACACATGAACAGAATCTTTTCAAATGAAGGTAGACTAATGGCCATCAAACACATGAAAGATAAGATAATTTGTTGCCAGCAGACTTAATCTAAAGAAATGACTAAAGGAAATTCTGGAAACTGACAGAAAATGAACAAGAAGGAATCTTATAATGTCAGAAAAGTTAGAAGGCACAAATAAATGAGTAAAAATATAAGTGCACAAAATAAATATATTTTCCTTCTCCTCTTGAGTTTTCTAAATTGTACTTGACAGATGAAGCAAAAATTATGACACAGGCTGATATGGTTCTCAAGGTATATAGGAGAAATATTTAAGACAATTATATTATAAACGAAAAGGGTAAAGGGATAGAAAGGAGAGTAGGTTTTTATCCCTCTTGAAACTGTTAAAATTTTGACACAGTAGACTACAATAAACCATGTATGTATAAAGTAATAGCTGGAGGAATCACTAAAGAATCTATATGAAAGGATACACTGAAAAACACTATAGATAGTTCAAAATTATATTCAAAAATGTTAAAGTAATTTAAAAGGAAGATAGAAAAAGGGAACAGACAGAAACCAAAAAAGAAAATGGCAGATCCAACATGTCACCAATCATATTAAATGTAAATGGCCTAAATATACCAATTAAAATATATGCATATAAGTTATTTGGACATAAAATAATGGAAAACACATACCGTGTAATAATTAATTAAAAGAAAAGAGAGGTAGCTATGTTAATATTATATAAACTTCAGAGCAAAAAATATTACCAGTGCCAAAGAGGGACATTACTTACATACTAATAAGAGTCAACTCCCTAAGGAGATGTAGCAATCCTATATTTGTATGCATCAAAAAAGCTGTCAAATATATACAGAAAAGGCTAGAAGTTCTAAAAGGAGAAATATACACCCCTCTCTCAACAGTGAATAAAACAACTAGATAGATATTCAGCAAGGCTTTAGAAAAACTCAACCAACATGATCTGTAGTAGAATACGTACTCATTTCAAGCACCCGTGGAATATATCCCAAGATACACTGTATTCTTCACTGTAAAACAAACCTTCGTAAATAATTAAAATCATATATAGTGTTGCTATAGTTTGACTATGACCCATCCAAAAGCATATCTTGGAAACTTAATCCCCCATGCAACAGCGTTGGAAGGTAAGGCCTAATGGAAGGTAATTAGACATGAGGGCCCTGCCCTCATGGATGAATCAGCACTGTTATCACAGGTATGGTATCATTATATATAATGAGCTCAGCACCCTTCCCTTTTCCTCTCTTTTATATGCACTCTCTTAGCCTTCTGCCTTTTGCTATGAGATGACATAGGAAAAAAAAAAGCACCAGATATAGGCCTTTAACCTTGGACTTCCCAAACTCCAGAACTGTAAAAATTAAGCACTGTTCTTTATAAATTACCCAGTCTGTCATATTCCGTTATAGCAACACCAAACTAAGACAGTGTGTTCTCTAACAACAATGGTCCCGAACCAGATTCAGTAACAGAAAGATAACAAGAAAATCTCCAAATACTTTGAAACAGCACATGTCTAAATAATTTGTGGATCAAAGAGGAGATCTCAAGGAAATTTTTAAAAAGGTACATTGAACTGATTCAAAATAAAAATACAACATATTAAAATTTGTGGGATGCAGCTAAAGCAGTGCTGACAGGGAATTTATACCACTAAATGCCTACATTGGAAAAGATTAAAAATCACAAATCAATAATCTAAGCTCCTACCCTCAAGAAACTAACAGAGAAAAATAATCCAAATCAGTAAGGAAGGAAATAGTAAAGGTAAAGGCAGAAATTAATGAAATCGAAAACAAGAAAACAACAGAGAATACTAACAGGACCAAAAACTGGTTCTTTTAAAAGATCAGTAAAAATGGAAAATCTCTAGCAAGACTGACAGAAAAAAGACCAAAGACAAATTACCAATATTAGAAATACACCAGTGAACATCATTGTGGACCTTGCTGGCAAGAAAAGAATAAAGGAATATTATAAGCAGCTCTACACATATAAATTTGACACCTTGGATGGAACTAGTTCCTTGAAAAGCACAAACAACAAATAATCCAATATAAAATAGATAATTTGAGTAGCCCTAAAAATACTAAGAAAATTGAATTTTTAATTTAAATACTCTCTAAGAATAAATTTCCAGGCCCAGATGATTTCACCGGAGAATTCTACCAAATGCCTAAAGAAGAATTATCATTCTATACTATCTCTTCCATAAAATATAAGAGGGAAGAGCCCAACACATCAATACTACATCAGGGTAGTATTACAACAATATCAAAATCAAAAACAGTACAGAAAAGAAAACTACAGACCAATATCTTTCATAAACATGTTGCAAAAATCCTTAACAAAGTACTAGAAAATAGAATTCAAGAATGTAAAAAGAAATTTTATACCACAGGCAAGTGTGGCTTATCCTAGGGATGCAAGAGTTTCAATATTTGAAAATCAATTTAATCAATGATATTAACAAACTAAAGAAGAAATTTAACATTATCATGCCAATTGATGATAGAAAGCAGTGACAAAATTCAACATCCATTCTTGATGATAACTCCCAAGAAACTAGAAATAAAGGAAATTTTCTCAATTCGATAATGTGCATCTCCAAAAAAATGGCATCATAATTAGTGATGAAAGTTTGAACTTATCTTCTAAAGTACTTAAGTTAGCAAGAAGTGATGAAAATAAAGAATAATAAAAACAGTAAAAAAATAAATGGAGTGGAAATGAAGAATTGCTAAGTAAAACATATGGAAAATATGACTTATTTAATAAATTACATTAACACAAATGACCAGCAATCTAGACAAAAATAAACTTGGATTCCTACATTGCTTTGTTCACCAAAATTATTTGCAGATGTATAAAGTACTTAAGCTAAACAATAACTATGTGAGTACTAGAAGTAATATGGGGATTTAAAAAATTTGTTTCATGAAGACATATATAAAGCTTTACAAAAACTCAGAGCCCATAGAAGAAAAAAACCCAGGATTTTTTTGATTTAAAGGAAATATAAAATTTCTGTAAGGCATAAAACATAAAAAATCAAAAGATAAACTGGAAGAAAGATCAACAAAGCACTAATTTCCTTAATAAAGGGGTCTTATATATCAATAAGGAAAGGATCTACAATACCCAATAGATCTTATGAAAAGATCATAAGCATCATTTATAATGTGAGAATCGTAATCTAAGTTGCACTTATGTACCAATGCACCTATGAGATGTTCATGATATACCATGTTGGCTAAAGACTGAAAAATGGGCAAATTGATAATCCCTCTTAGTGAATTCATAAGTCTCTTTCTGGAGAAATTTGATAATATTTATCACTATTTAAAAAGCATATATCATTTTATCAAGAACATCTTTGGAGAACTTTACAAGTATAATTTTATGATATTATATCATAATATATGAATAAAAACTTATATAAGGATATTCAATACAGCATTGTTTGCCGCAGCAAATTATTTTTAAATAATCCAGAATGCTGAAATAAATTTTGTGAAATGCAGCAAATTCCTATGTAGCTGTTAAAAAAGAATGAGGCAGGTATATGTGTACTAATTTGGAAAAATCTTGGGAAATTTTGTTTATGAAAAAAAGCAAAAGTCATTATATTATTTATCTATATTAACCTTTGGGTAAAAAAGTATAAAGGGATAAAGATGATACACACACATGTGCTTTATTAGACATGGAAATATTTCTGGATATACTCAGTCACTTATCTATTCAATTCAACAAATATTTATTGAATGCTAATGCCTGTTTTAAGCATATAGAATATATGAATAAAATACATAATATGCCGGTTCTGGTGCACCTTGCTTTCTAGTGGGGAAAAGAGACAATAAACAAAATAAGGGAATTACGTGTTTGTGAAAGGGAATAAAATCTGTGGTAAGAGAAAAAATAGAACATGAAATGTGGCTGGAGAGTGCTGAGTGGGTTGAAATTTTAAACAGAACGCTCAGGGTAAGCGCTGAATGAAGTTGAATGAAGTGAAACCTACAATACAGAAAATAGCCGTTAACAATAATGTTTTTGAGAAGAAAACCTGGAAGACCGGAGCACAGGCATAGAATAGTTTTTCCAAAATATATCTTTATATATTGTCCAAAATAATAATGTGATTGTGTTAACTTTAAAAAGACCATAGCATCTACCCAAAAGAACAAAAGACACTCTATAAAAAAGACACCTGCACTCGAATGTTCATAGCAGCACAATTCACAATTGCAAAGATGTGGAAACAACCCAAGTGTCCATCAATACATGAGTGGATTAATAAAATGTGGTATATGTATACCATGGAGTACTA